>UCOK01018289.1:0-42052 GCA_900474325.1 Synergus umbraculus | reverse complement strand
TTAAAGTGTGCCATGGAATTTCAAAAGGTTTCTATGAATTTTTAAAGATTTTCATGAATTTAAACGAGGATTTCAGAAAATTTATCACTTTGAAAATTTTTCTTGAAATTTTAAGTGTTTCATGGAATTTTAAGAAATTTTAAAGAATTTTAAGAAATTCTAAATATTTTTGAATTATGATGGTTTTTAAGAGTTTTTAAAGAATTTTAAAAGATTTCGACGAATTCAGGCGATTTTTAAGGTTTTTGTGAAATTTTGAGGAATTTAATACGGTTCGAAGGATATATGTTAAAATCCTTTAATTTTTTAAAAATCTACAATTAAAAGCACTTAAAAGTTTTCAAGGGATTGGAAAAAAAATGGAAGTGTCGTTAGTCACATATGACAAAGACTTTTTCGATGTCTCTGATCTGCTGCAAATCTTCCTCACTCTGAGTCATTTTCTCCTAAAAGGCCTCGCACTCTTCTCTTTTCTCAAAGCGACAATACTGTGAGGAAGATTCTCTTCAGAAGAAATCGAAATGTCTGAGTGCTGGAATATGAAACCCAAAGGGACTATTGGTCCTAAATTGTATTCCGAGCAAAGAGACCAAACTCATTATGTTCCGGGGAAAAGTACTTAAAAATTCCGTTTCCCATTATAAAAATCTCAAGAACCTATATCCCTTTCTCTTTAAAATAAAGCGCGGCATGAAGCCGGAGTCACTTGAGATTTTCAGAATCGGTGAATTTTCAAGAATACTCGGCTTTCTCCTTTTCAATTTTCGCATTGAAGTCTGAAGCTTGGAATTTCTTTCTATAAAATGAAAATTCAACTAATAAATAAGTGACGAGCATATTGAAGGAAACTTGAAAAAATTAATTAAAAAATTTCTAGTAATTACAAGAGATATATATATAATAAATAAATATTTAAATATTTCATGGGATTTCAACTAAAGATAGAGTTTATAGATTAAAGATTTTCGATCCAGATTTTGAAAAAAAAGTTTACATTTTTTTTAAATTTAATAACAAAAATGAATAAAAAGTTTTTTTTCTTTTGAAGAGGGCCTAGTTTCCAAAAATACTTGGATTCAATGTTGAATACCTAAAATTAATGGAGCAATTATCAAGGAAAGTTTTCCAATTGTTTAGCAATTGTTTAGAAATTTATTGAATTTTTTATAAACAAATAAGTGAGTGAAAATGGATTCATGGGGATTGGCAGGAGTTCGTTAATTGATTCTCACTGCAGATGAATAATTTATAGACAAAAACCGTTTTTTAACTAACTTCATTAAATACAATAAATAATTCGTTATTTTATAAATAAATTTTATAAACAAATGTCAATATCAGGTATTTATGATGGAATAAAAAAGATTTTTACACTGAATCGGTCAAAAATTATAAAGAAATGAAACTTCATACCATATTTAGTCGGTCAATAACAACTGATGATTGTTTAAACAAATTTAATTAACAAATGCATAGTTTGGCTATTTTTAGAGGTTTAATCGTGGTTTTTTCAATGTGATGAAGTGTCAATGACTAATTTCTAAACCTTGATGGAGTCTACATGAAAATCAACAATTTAGTGGCTGAAGAGAAAACAAATTATAAAAAACTAGGGTATTTGATGATATAGATGGGGTGTAAATATGACCTTGCCATGACCTTTATCCAGACCTAATTGTGTGGAACTAACTCCGGATTCGGATTCAGCGACCCAAAAACTTCTAACACTAGAGGTTTTCTTCAATTCCATGGTTTTCACAATTTTGACCTTCAATTGACCTTCATCCCGAGCTGATGGGGTAAAAATGACCCCAAATTCGGATTTAGCGACCCCAAAAAACGTCTTGAATCGTTTTTTCTCACATTGACCTTCAATTGACCTTGATCCTTACTTGTTGGGGTCAAACTAACTCCGGATTTGGATTTAGCAACCCCAAAAATGTCTGAAAACAAAGTTTCTTTTCCGATCCAATGGTTTTCTTCATTTTGACCTTCAATTGACCTTGACCCTGACCAGATGGGGTCAAGCTGACCTGGGATTCGAATTCAGCGACCCAAAAAACGTCTAACAGTAGGGTTTTTTTCCAATTCCATGGTTTTCTCAATTTTGACCTTGGGATGACCTTCACCCCGACCTGTTCGGGTAAAAATGACCCCAAATTCGGATCTAGCGACCCCAAAAACGTTTTAAAGTAGTGGTTCACATCGATTAAATCGTTTTTTCTCACTTTGACCTTCAATTGACCTTGATCCTGACCTGTTGGAGTCAAACTCAATCCAGATTTAGATTCATCAACCCCAAAAACATCTGAAAGAAAGTTTTTCTCTGATCCAATGGTTTTCTTCATTTCGACCTTCAATTGTCCTTCATACTGACCTGATAGGGTCAAACTGACCCGGAATACGGATTCACCGATCTCAGAAATGTATGAATATGTTGGTTTTGCTCAGGTTGCAGAATCTTTTTGTGGGGCTAGGTAATCACTTAAAAAATTCATATATGCAACTTTCAATTAAGGTTCGTGAACAGTGTAAGGTATTAAAGCAAAAAAAAAAAAAATCTCAGAATACGTCAGAGAGGAAATTCTGGACGAGTTTGCCTGGGTAAAAGAACTAGCCAGCCAGGAGAAGTCGGTCGAGGAAATAAACCGTTTTTTCCTCAGCGAGGGATTTAATGCTTTGCCGCCTCGAGGCTATGCTGAAATGTCTCTCCCAGGAGAGGAGAGAAGGTGAAGGAGAACAGTATTAAAGCGTAACCCTTACTCGGAACATAGTACATTTTATAAGATTGGAGCTAATTCACTATTTAGCGCTGCATAATCTTATGTTCATACCTCTCTTGAGTAAGTAAAAGGTAAGTTAAAGGTATGTGCAGTCTGCACATAAGTTTCAGCATCCCTCTATCCATTTCTATCTCCATTTCAATCCACATTCACGCTTATCTCTTTAATTTTTCTCCTTTCTATCCCTTTTTATCTCTTGTCTATCTCCCCCTATATTTTTCAATCCCTTTATATCCCCCTATATCTTTTTATATCTTTTTATATACCTGTATATTCTTTTCTATCTTCTTGTCAATTTCAATTCGCTTTTATCTTTTTTAATCTTCAGTTCTCTATCCCTTTCTATCCCTTTCTATCATCATTTCAATCCATATCCACGCTTATCTCGTCAACCCCTATCTCTTTCAATTCCCACTTCTCTATTCCTTACTATTTCTTTTCTATTCTTGTCTATCCCTATCTATCTCCTTTTTATCTCAATTCTCTCTTATCTCTTTCAATCCACACTTCTCTATTCCTCTCTATCTCTTCTATTATCGTCTATCCCTTTCTATCTTCTAGTCAATTATCGTTCTCTCCTATCTCTTTCAATCCCCACTTGTCTATCTCTTTCTATCTCCGTATATACCTGTCTATCCCTTTCTATCTCATTCTCAATCTGAATTCGCTTTTATCTCTTTTAATCTCCAGTTCTCTATCTCTTTCTATCGCTCTATATACCTGTCTATCCTTTTCTAACTCCATTTCAATCCAGATCCACGACTATCTCTTTCAATCCCAAATTCTGTATTCCTTCCTGTTTCTGATCTATTTTTGTCTATCCCTGTCTATGTCCTTGCCTATTTCAATTCGCTCTTATCTCTTTCAATCCCTTCTTTATTCCTATCTACCTCTCTCCTATTATCGCCTATACCTTTCTATCTTCTTGATAATCAAAATTCACTCCAATCTCTTTTAATCCCACTTTTCTGTCCGTTTCAATCTCTCCTCTATCCTCTTCTATTCATTTCTATCTCCTTGCCTATCTCAATTCGCTTTCATCTCTTTTAATCTCCAGTTTTCTATTCCTTTCTATCTTCATTTTCTCCCACATCCACAATTTCTCTTTCCATACGCCTTTCTCTATCTCCATAAATCTCTCCCTTATTCCATTATATTTCTTTCAATCCCCACTTCTCTATTCCTTCCTGTTTCTGATCTATCCCTTTCTATCCCTTTCTATGTCCTTGTCTATTTCAATTCGCTCATATCTCTTTCAATCCACCCTTCTCTATTCCTGTCTATCTCTTCAACTCTCGTCTATACTTTTCTATCCCTTTCTCAATCGCCATTCTCTTCTATCTTTTTTAATCCCCATTTGTCTATCTCTTTCTATCTCGGTATATACCTGTCTATCCTTTTCTATCTCCAAGTCAATCCAGAACGGCGACTTTTTTTTTCAATCGCCACATCTATATTCCTTCCTATTCTTCGCCTATTCTAGTCTATCCCTTTCTACCTCCTTGCTAATCTCAATTGGCTTTTATCTCTTTCAATTCCTTCTTCTTTAGTCCTGTCTACCTCTCTCCTATTATGCCCAATACCTTTTCATCTTCTTCTTAATCAAATTTCACTCCAATCTCTTTTAATCCTACTTTTCTGTCTCTTTCAATCTCTCCCCTATCCTCTTTTATCCCTTTCTATCTTAATTTCATTTCACATCTACACCTATCCCTTTCAATCCGCTTTTCTCTATCTCTATCTATCTCTCGCCTATTCCATTATATTTCTTTCAATCCCCACTTCTCTATTCCTTTCTGTTTCTGATCTATTCCTGTCTATCCCTTTCTATATCCTTACTTATTTCAATTCGCTCTTATCTCTTTCAATCCCCACTTCTGTATTCTTGACTATCTCTTCAACTGTCTTCTATACCTTTCTATCCCTTTGTCAATCACAATTCTCTCCTATCTTTTTTAATCCCCATTTGTCTATCTCTTTTTGGCTCGGTATATACCTGTCTATCCTTTTCTAACTCCATTTCAGTCCAGATCGGCGACTATTTCTTTCAATCGCCACATCTATATTCCTTCCTATTCTTCGCCTATTCTAGTCTATCCCTTTCTGTCGCTTTGTCAATCTCAATTCGCTCTTATCTCTCTCAATCCCTTCTTCTTTAGTCCTATCTACCTCTCCCTATTATCCCCAATATCTTCCAATCTTCTTCTTAATCAAAATTCACTCCAACCTCTTTTAATACGTGTCTATCCCTTTCTATCTCCTTCTCAATCTCAATTCGCTTTTATCTATTTTAATCTCCAGTTCTCTATCTCTTTCCTTCGCTTTATATACCTGTCTATCCTTTTCTAACTCCATTTCAATCCAGATCGGCGACTATTTCTTTCAATCGCCACATCTATATTCCTTCCTATTCTTCGCCTATTCTAGTCTATCCCTTTCTACCTCCTTGCTAATCTCAATTGGCTTTTATCTCTTTCAATTCCTTCTTCTTTAGTCCTGTCTACCTCTCTCCTATTATCCCCAATACCTTTTCATCTTCTTCTTAATCAAATTTCACTCCAATCTCTTTTAATCCCACTTTTCTGTCCCTTTCAATCTCTCCCCTATCCTCTTTTATCCCTTTCTATCTTAATTTCATTTCACATCTACACCTATCCCTTTCAATCCGCTTTTCTCTATCTCTATCTATCTTTCGCCTATTCCATTATATTTCTTTCAATCCCCACTTCTGTATTCTTGACTATCTCTTCAACTGTCTTCTATACCTTTCTATCCCTTTGTCAATCACAATTCTCTCCTATCTTTTTTAATCCCCATTTGTCTATCTGTTTTTGGCTCGGTATATACCTGTCTATCCTTTTCTAACTCCATTTCAATCCAGATCGGCGACTATTTCTTTCAATCGCCACATCTATATTCCTTCCTATTCTTCGCCTATTCTAGTCTATCCCTTTCTGTCGCTTTGTCAATCTCAATTCGCTCTTATCTCTTTCAATCTCTTCTTTTTTAGTCCTTTCTACCTTTCTCTTATCGCCTATACCTTCCTATCTACTTGTTAATCAAAATTCACTCCAATCTCTTTTAATCCCACTTTTCTATTCCTTTCAATCTCTCCCCTATCCTTATCTATCTCTTTCTACTTCCTTGTCAATCGAAATTTACTGCTATGTGTTTGAATCCCCTGATTTCTGGCTCAGCCTATTTTTAAATTTATCTTTTTAAACGTCTTCTTCTCTGTTTCAATTTAATTCTTTTCTATTTCAATTTATCCTTGTTTATCTTATTTCGGTTCAATTATTTCGTTTTAAAAAAGTATTTTTCATTAGATCTATGATTAGTGTAATATGTGTGTACAAAATATTGTAGTTATAAAATCACTGCAGGATTAAAATATGAAGATTAATAAGTTAATAAGTGAGAGATAGCCTTAGGGATAGAAAGAGATACAAATTTCTAACAAGGGAGATAGAATTAGGGATAGAAAGGAATACAATTTTTTTGCGAATAAACAGACTAAGAGATAGAAAGAGATAGACATTACCAGAAATAGATACAGACTGAGGGATAGGAAGAGATAGATATTACCAGTCACAGGGATACAATGATGGATAGAAAGGGATAGCGTTTTGGAGATGCAAAATGGATACTTGGAAGAGATAAAAAAGTTCTATCTCTTTCTATCTCCTTTCTATCTCTTTCTATCTCTTTCTATCTCTTTCTATCTCTATCTATCTCTTTCTATCTCTTTCTATCCCTTTCTATCTCTTTACTTCCAGCAGAGAAGCTCATCAAGAAAAAATGTTAAAAACAAAGAACAGATCTCTGACGTGACGAGTCTGTGGGAACAAGCTCACATGGTCCAGACTAATTAACACTTTGATCTCGCTGATGGCAATTAGGATCCTTAATTGATGTTGGGATCCCAGTTTCCAGAAGTTGTCATGCACCGTAACACCCAATGACGTTAATGGGTTCATTTCCGGTGACCCAATACGAACTAATGATCCGTTCTTGTGTCAAACATCATCGAGGATCACATTCAGAATTTGATACTTGACACTCTATTCCCATCTCAGCTTATAATCAACCTTTCGAAATGCAACAATATCGACAGTTGGAATCGACAACATGGAATAAATCAACCAATTTCAATCGACTGTTAATTTTCTAAATGGATGATGAGAAGTAGACTGTTTCACCTAAAGGAACTTGTGTAAGAATTTCTTTGATACTTAATTAAAGCAATTTATAATTATCATTTATTTTTCTTGTTCTTGTTCTTGTTCTTGATCTTGTTCTTTAGAATGTATTTAATACTAGTTCTCGGTGAAAACGAGGTGTGGAAATTCGCCTCCTTTGCGAATAATTACAAGCATACTGGATCCACTTTGTCTTGCGTTAATTGTTAAGCACCGGATGCACGAGAAACGTTATCGGTTTCGCGGGCGAGACATGGCACAAAATTCACGGTGGATCACGAGATTACACTAAGGGGACACAAATTCGCGTACTCTGCGGTCTTGCAGTTAGCACAGCCTCACTCACCAGGAGATAAATCGAGCAAGAATCTTGCTGAAACTTAGACAGAGGCAAAATAGACTAGGCAAGCATTCCAGAAGGGTAAATAGCATTGCTGACGCTAAATCAAATGTAGGAACAACGATAGAACAAGAAATAGTGAGAATAGAAAAATCCTTTTTAGGTTTTGAGGATTTAACTATCTTGGCGAAGATATTTAAGTGAGGAAACGATGACGCTGATGAGTAGCGTGGATATTAATTACCCTGGCGGAAGGTTCGGATAGAAAAAAATGTATCCTTTTGAATCAATTTCATTCTGGAATTTGTATCCGAAGCAAACAGTTTCATTCCGATCTAATCCGAAGTCCGATCAAAGAGTCCTATCCTGATCAATCCGCTAGGTCGATCTAAGGATTCCTATCCGACAGGAATATCAAAAATGATGAGGTGTATCTTGTGAGGGTGGAAAGTAGATGGAAGATGTTGAACAGGATGGGCAAAAAATCCCAAGAAGGTTGAGAATTTTTCGAACGTATTCCAAGAGATGGAAGATGTTGGGAAGGACATCCAACTACTACCAAGAGGGTTGGGATCAGTTTCCAACATGTTCCAAGAGATGGAACATGTTGGGAAGGATAGCCAACACATTCCAAGAGGATAGCTATTAGTTTCCAACATCTTCCATGAGAGGAAAGATGTTGGAAAGTATAGCGAACAAATTCCAAGAGGGTAGAAAGGAAACAGAAGCTGTTGGAAAGGTAGCTAACAAATTCCAGGTGGTTGGAAAGGAGATGGATCAAAAAACCCCATGAGGAATTTATTTATCCCATGATGTATAAACAAAGCCCACGTTTCCAACATCTTCCAAGTGATGGATGATGTTGGAAAAGATAGCCAAGAAATATCAAGAGAGTTGGAATTAGTTTCCAACATCTTCCAAGAGATGGAAGATGTTGGGAAGGATAGCCAACAAATTCCATGTGGATTCGAAGGAGATGGAAGATCTTGGAAAGGTAGCCAACAAATTTCAGATGGATGGAAACGAGACGGACAAATCAATCCCATGAGGATTTGTTTCCAACATGTTCTAAAAGATGGAAGATGTTGAAAAAGATAGCCAACATATCTCAAGACGGTTGGACTTAGATCCCAACATTTTCCAAGACATGAAAGATGAGGAGTTGGAAAGGATAGCTATCAAATCCTAAGAGGGTGGAAAGGAGATGAAAGATGTTTGGATGAATAGCCAACCTTTCTGGAATTTCTTGGCTATTCTTCCCAAAATCTTCCAAGAGATGGTAGTTGTTGGAAAAGATAGTGACCAAATTCCAAGAGGGTGGAAAGGAGTTGGGAGGTGTTGGAAAGGATAGCAAGCAAATACCAAGAAGGTTGGGATTCGTTTAGAACATCTTGATCAGATTTGTTTCCAACATCTTCTAAGGGTTGGAAGATGTTGGTAAAGATAGACAACAAATCTTAAAAGGGTTGGAATTAGGTTCCAACATTTTCTAAGAGATGGAAGATTTTGGAAAGGATAGCCAAAAATCTCCAGAGGGTTGGGATTTGTTTCCAACAACTTCCAAGTGATGGAAGATGTTGGAAAAGATAACAAACAACTCCTATGAAGGTAGAAAGTAGATAGAAGGTTTTGGAAACCATAGCAAACCTATCAGTTAGGATTTGTTTACAACATGTTCCAAGAGATGGAAGCTGTTGGAATGGATTGTAAACAAATCCCAAGAAGTTTGGAAGTTGTTTCCAATATCTTCCAAATTATGGACGCTGTTGGAAACGATAGCCAACAAATCCCAAGAAAATAAAAAGTAGATGAAAAATTTTAGAAAAGATAGCCAACAGATTCCAGGTGGATGGAAAATTGAAGAAAGATGTTGGAAAGGATAGTCAACAAATCCCAAGGTTCGTTGACTGTAGCCTTGTTATTCCTTGGGAGTTGATCAGTTTTAGTATAAAAGAAAACAGTTTTATTACCAACACCTTAAATATTAACTCGATTTATATCTAATCTAGAATAAATTGCGTTCCATTCCTGATTAGACGTCGTTAATTACTCTGGCGGAAGGTTCGGATTGAAATTCATTCCGAACCAATCCGAAAATTTCCGAATCATTCCGGAATTTGTGTCCGAACCAAACAGTTTCATTCCGATCTAATCCGAAGGATGTTTTCAATCCTTTTTAATCGTGTTTAATCTGTGTCTCAACTCCAAATTCAATCCGAATGAATCCGAAATCTATCCGAATACACTTTTTAATTCGTACTTCCAATCCAAATGAATCCGAAAACACTTTTCAATCCGTGCGTCTAATCCGAATGAATCCGAAACTAAACCGATCTCACATTTCAATCCGAATGAATGCGAGCCTCATTAAAAAAGATTTTTTAAATGCTTTTTAATCCTTTCCAATCCGTCAGTCTCTAGAAAGTTGAATCCGTCTTCAAACCGAATGAATCCGATTCTAATCCGAACAAAGTTTCAATCCTTTTCAATCCGATTTCCTAACTACTTTCAATCCTTCAAATCCGCAGCTTTAATCCGAATGAATCCGAACTTATTTTCTATCATTTCCAATTCGAATGAATCCGAAAAAGTTGTGACTAATCACTTAAAAATAAAATTTACATTTAAAAAAATGTAAGTACAAATATGTCACTGAAAAGCATCCATCAATTTAGATTGGAATCCTTGCTTCGATCTCGCATTAGGTCTGATTCATTCGGATTGAAATCCTTTCTTTGACTTCTGATTAAATCGGTTTCATTCGGATTAAAATTCTTCCTTTAACCTGGGATCCAGTCGGATTGAAATTTTGGGTGACTTCGGATTCAGTCGGTTTGGTATCGGATTCAATCGGATTCATTCGGTTGAAAGTCGGATTCATTCGGATTCAGCTTTGTAGAGACTGACGGATTGAAAAGGATTAAAAAGGATTCAAAAATCTTTTTTGAAGAGGCTCGGATTCATTCGGATTGACCGTTCGGATTGAAATGTGAGATCGGTTGAATTTCGGATTCAATCGGATTAGACGTCGGATTGAAAAGTGCGTTCGGATTCATTTGGATTGGAAGTCAGATTAAAAAGTGTATTCGGATAGATTTCGAATTCATTCGGATTGAATTTGGAGTTGAGACACAGATTAAAAAGGATTAAAAAGGATTGAAAACATCCTTCGGATTAGATCGGAATGAAACTGTTTGGTTCGGACACAAATTCCGGAATGATTCGGAAATTTTCGGATTGGTTCGGAATGAATGTCAATCCGAACCTTCCGCTAGGGTAATTAACGACGTCTAATCAGGAATGGAACGCAATTTATTCTAGATTAGATATAAATCGAGTTAATACTTAAGGTGTTGGTAATAAAACTGTTTTTTTTTTATACTAAAACTGATCAACTCCCAAGGAATAACAAGGCTACAGTCAACGAACCTTGGGATTTGTTGACTATCCTTTCCAACATCTTTCTTCAATTTTCCATCCACCTGGAATCTGTTGGCTATCTTTTCCAAAATTTTTCATCTACTTTTTATTTTCTTGGGATTTGTTGGCTATCGTTTCCAACAGCGTCCATAATTTGGAAGATATTGGAAACAACTTCCAAACTTCTTGGGATTTGTTCACAATCCATTCCAACAGCTTCCATCTCTTGGAACATGTTGTAAACAAATCCTAACTGATAGGTTTGCTATGGTTTCCAAAACCTTCTATCTACTTTCTACCTTCATAGAAGTTGTTTGTTATCTTTTCCAACATCTTCCATCTCTTGGAAGTTGTTGGAAACAAATCCCAACCCTCTCGAGATTTTTGGCTATCCTTTCCAAAATCTTCCATCTCTTAGAAAATGTTGGAACCTAATTCCAACCCTTTTAAGATTTGTTGTCTGTCTTTACCAACATCTTCCAACTCTTAGAAGATGTTGGAAACAAATCTGATCAAGATGTTCTAAACTAATCCCAACCTTCTTGGTATATGCTTGCTATTCTTTCCAACACCTTCCAACTCCTTTCCACCCTCTTGGAATTTGGTCACTATCTTTTCCAACAACTACCATCTCTTGGAAGATTTTGGGAAGAATAGCCAAGAAATTCCAAAAAGGTTGGCTATTCTTACAAACATCTTTCATCTTCTTTCCACCCTCTTAGGATTTGATAGCTATCCTTTCCAACACCTCATCTTCCATGTCTTGGAAAATGTTGGGAACTAAGTCCAACCGTCTTGAGATATGTTGGCTATCTTTTTCAACATCGTCCATCTTTTAGAACATGTTGGAAACAAATCCTCATGGGATTGATTTGTCCATCTTCTTTCCATCCATCTGGAATTTGTTGGCTACCTTTCCAAGATCTTCCATCTCCTTCGAATCCACATGGAATTTGTTGGCTATCCTTCCCAACATCTTCCATCTCTTGGAAGATGTTGGAAACTAATTCCAACTCTCTTGATATTTCTTGGCTATCTTTTCTAACATCTTCCATCACTTGGAAGATGTTGGAAACGTCGGCTTTGTTTATACATCATGGGATAAATAAATTCCTCATGGGGTTTTTTGATCCATCTCCTTTCCAACCACCTGGAAATTGTTGGCTACCTTTCCAACAGCTTCTGTTTCCTTTCTACCCTCTTGGAATTTGTTCGCTATACTTTCCAACATCTTTCCTCTCATGGAAGATGTTGGAAACTAATAGCTATCCTCTTGGAATGTGTTGACTATCCTTCCCAACATGTTCCATCTCTTGGAACATGTTGGAAACTGATCCCAACCCTCTTGGTAGTAGTTGGATGTCCTTCCCAACATCTTCCATCTCTTGGAATACGTTGGAAAAATTCTCAACCTTCTTGGGATTTTTTGCCCATCCTTTTCAACATCTTCCATCTATTTTCCACCCTCACAAGATACACCTTATCATCTTTGATATTCCTGTCTGAACTACTAGTTGGCTTCATTAATAGTCCAAGTAACTATGTCCACAGTTTCACCCAGAACGTCAAAAATGAACAATGTGAAAATCGGATTAAGAAGCTTTGGTGATGCATTCTAGTGGAACCTTAATACCTTAATACCTTAATACCTCAATTATTTCAACTTTAATTGTAATTCCGAAAATACATTTTCAATGAAGCCTAAGCACTTCAGATGTCCATTCCCCAAAATGCATATTTTACTCTAAAACCGTGTTAGACTTCGTCAAACAGAGTGAGAATAATCCTGACGCCGACGTAACCCGTCTCGGTTTATGCTAATGTATTTGCATAATCCGTGGTCTGTGCAACTACTCCGATACGGCGACTCTGGAAACATCGATTTTGAATTATTTATTTCGACAACGAGAAGAGTAAATGAAAAAAAAGGAGGCTAATGCCAAATAATCCAAAACCTTCACCTTCACACACAGTTGATTTTTTAATTTTTAGAAATTCTTAAAGTAATTCTTCACAATAATTCTTCAAAGTAAGTTTATTGTAATTCTGCGAAATCATTGTAAATCTAACTATTACAAATTTTTGTAAAAAAATGAAAAAAGTCTAAAATAGAAGAGTCAACTTGTAGAATGACTCTAATTTGTAAATACTTTTTTTTTTTAATATAATATTTTCTTTATCCATAAAAATGATACTAATACCAATTCCTGCCATGGAGAAATCGATTTCGAATAAAAGGTTCGCAAAAAATTTCATTTTTGCGAATATTATCAACAAACAGAAATTAGGTGGGAATTTGAGTCATTCTACAGAAATTTTTTTTTTAAACGCTTCAACAAACTTAGATCAGTGGAAATTCATTGTCATTCTTTAAAGTCATTTCAAATCTCTTAAAATCTTTGGAACCCCTTAAAACCTCAACAATGAAATCTTATTAATCTTAATCTCAACTTAAAATCTTTGATAACGCCAGAACATTTTCTGAGATAAAACTATAAAAAATGTTTATTAAAAAAAAATAACATAATTAACATAAATTCCAAACTGACCTAAATACTAGTTCTAAAAATTACTAAAAAAATTTTGTTTTAATTTTCAAATAATTGTTCAAAACTGTAGAACGACTCTAATCTCTAAAATTCATCTTTTAACAAAACTACTTTCTTTTTCCCTAAAAATAATGCTAATCCCAGTTCCTGCCATGGAGAAACCGATCTCAAAAAAATTTAAAAAAAAACAGTTCGGGATTTGAGTAATTCTACAGATTAGATTTTATTTTTTACCCAAGTGCTTCAACCACCTTAATCATCGACAAGGCGGAGAAATTTCAATTTATGCGTGCTTAGGTTATGAACATCTAATCTTTAGGTTCGCAAGCCTCGTGTCAGGTTTGTAATCGAAACCCGAAGGCAATCAGGAGATTATCTCGGGCATCGTTTACGTGCCAGGACGCTCGACAAGCTCCGAGCACGTTATTGCAGTTCGGCGAGAACAAAGGTATCAATTCCGGGCTTCGTAGTAACGTTGAATCAACCTCGAAACTATACTTGCTCAGGAGAAAGGCTTTCCAGCAAACTATAAATTCGATACATGGACAACATTTATGAATTACCTGAAAAATAATTTTTTTTATTTTATTATTATTTTTTTTTTGATTTTAGAGAATATTAAGGGTGTGTGTCACTTACCTAATCCCTACCTTACCGACAAATTAAAGGTAAAGCATTAAGGTACTTTTATCTGGTCCTAAATATTTACATCTATAAAAATATTTATATCTATAATTATTTCAAAATAATTTTTTTGGTTAATAATTTTAATTGTATAATAAAATAATTTTCTCCTTGTCCTATTTTAGCTACACATGTATATTTTTTCTATGTATTGGAGTGAGGCCAACTGAGCGTGTGAGTGCGAAGAATTTAATTATAAGTCACGTATTCTTTATTCCTATTCACAACGAAGAGCGAGCGGCTCGTCGTTAAAAAAAAAGTATAAAACATCGCGCAATTTACGCGTCCTGCCATCTAAACTTATTTCATCCGTTTCGTTTTACGCCTCTAGAGCTATAAAGTGAATTGAACGAGTTTGAAACAGCCCGAGCTTTTCTCAATGTAAACACTGTTATATGTGATGTAACAAGTCCATAAATGTCTCACGTCTTCCATAATCTCTATTTTCTTAATTCCATTGAAAATTCAAACGTAACTTGCTTGTTATTGTTTTAAAAGACGACTTGTAAAGAAGGAATAAAACGCGTTCAGATGATGCAGAGAAGGAAAAGGACATGGTCGAAGGGTATAGACAATGGAAAACAGTTGGTCAAACGATATAGATAAGGAAAAGGACGTGGTCAAAGGGTACAGACAATGGAAAACACTTTTTTAAACGATATAGATAAGGAAAAGGACGTGGTCAAAGGTCAGAGACAACGGAAGACAAGGAAAAGGAAGTGATCAAAGGGCACAGACAGAGGAAAACAGTTGGTCAAAAGGTACAAACAAGGAAAAGGACATGGTCAAAGGGCACAAAGAAAAGAAGACACTTGGTCAAATGGTACAGATAAGGAATAGAATGTGGTCAAAGGACAAAAAAAAAGGAAAACACTTGGTCAAATGGTACAGACAAGGAAAAGGACATGGTTAAATGGCACAGACAGAGGAAAACAGTTGGTCAAAAGGTATAGATAAGAAAAAGGACATGGTCAAAGGGCACAGACAGAGGAAAACAGTTGGTCAAAAGGTATAGATAAGGAAAAGGACATGGTCAAAGGGTAAAAACAAAGGAAAACACTTCGTCAAAGGGCACAGATAATGGAAAACAGTTGGTCAAACGATATAGATAAGGAAAAGGACGTGGTCAAAGGTCAGAGACAACGGAAGACAAGGAAAAGGAAGTGGTCAAAGGGCACAGACAGAGGAAAACAGTTGGTCAAAAGGTACAAACAAGGAAAAGAACATGGTCAAAGGGCACAAAGAAAAGAAGACACTTGGTCAAATGGTACACATAAGGAATAGAATGTGGTCAAAGGACAAAAACAAAGGAAAACAGTTGGTCAAAGGGTACAGACAAAGAAAAAGACATGGTCAAAGGGCAAAAACAGAAGAAAACACTTGGTCAAATGGTACAGACAAGGAAACAGACATGGTCAAAGGGCACAAACCAAATAAAACACTTGGTCAAACGGTACAGACAAGAAAAAGGACATGGTCAAAGGTCACAGGCAATGGAAAACGTTTGGTCAAACAGTACGAGTGGGGAAAGAGCATGGTCAAAGGGCAGAGACAAAGGATGATTCTTGGTCAAACGGTGTAGTCAATAGAAAACTCTTGGTCAAAGGGTACAGACAATAGAAAACACTTGGTCGAACGATATAGATAAGGAAAAGGACATTGTCAAATGGTACAAACAATGGAAAACACTTGTTCAAATGATGTAGATGAAGAAAAGGACGTGGTCAAAGGTCAGAGACAACGGAAGACAAGAAAAAGGAAGTGGTCAAAGGGCACAGACAAAGGAAGATACTTGGTCAAACGGTAAAGACAAAGAAAAGGACATGGTCAAAGAATTTAGACAATGGGAAACACTTGGTCACAAAATATAGTCAATAGAAAACTCTTGGTCAAAGGGTACAGACAGTGGAAAAAACTTGGGCAATTGGTACAAAAAATGGAAAAAACATGGTCAAAGGGTACTGAAAATAGAAAATACTTGGTCAAACAGTGTAGTTAATAGAAAACTCTGGTTTAAGTGGTACAAACAATAGAAAATACTTGGTCAAACGATACCAACAAGAAAAAGGACATGGTCAAAGGGCAAAAACAGAAGAAAACACTTGGTCAAATGGTACAGACAAGGAAAATAATGTGGTCAAAGGACACAAACAAAGGAAAACACTTGGTCAAATGGAACAGATTAAGAAAAAGACATGGTCAAAGGGCAAAAACAGAAGAAAACACTTGGTCAAATGGTACAAAGAAGAAAAAGGATGTGGTCAAAGGGTATAAACAACAAAAATCGACTAATCAAAAGGAATCAAATGACAGTCATTAAAAAGTATTTTTTTCTCCCTAGGGGTTAAAAGATACTTTTTACTCCAAAAGTTTTAGAAGGTACCTTTTACTCCCTAGTGCAAGAATTTTAATTAGGTGTGCAAGACATTTTCAATGTTAAATCCCGAATGGTGTGTTTTTCATTGCAGTGCAGTTTTTATCCTCTTTTTTCTCGACCCTAGCTTCACTTCTGATTCTACATAGTCGTTAAAGTTTCTTGGGAGCCTGAACGGCGCCGACGGGTGCTTAAGAGGGTAAGTGAATGTTGCTATTAAATTTCACTTCGTCTCGAAACTTGAATAAGGAAATTTCTATTTTGTGTAGCCGCTGAAATAGCTGAGCGTACTTATAAGAATCTTCACAAAAGCAGGGAAATCTGCTCACATCTCAGAACGTGAAGCGGGAGAGAAGAAAAGCTTGTGTCTCTATCGAGTCTAAAGAAATATTCTGGAGAGGAATAGCCTGTCGTCTTTTACAAGAATCAATTCTTCTCCTAGAGGGAAACAAAAGAACTCGTTTCTGACACTTGTTGCGTTCTGTGAGACGTGATAAATAGTTGATATATTGGAAAACTTTTGACTTTTTTTATTAAATTGTATAGAATGTTTGAAATGTGGACAATGGAAAGTACTTGGTCAAACAGCACAGAGTATACTAGACAAACTATAGCATACTATATTAACAAGGATAAGGAAGGTGGTCAAAGTGCATATACAAAGGAAAAAAACTTGGTCAAAATGTATATAGAAGGAAAATGACGTTGTTAAAGGGTTATGTTAAGAAAAGACAGTGTCAAACTGCGTAAACAAAGAAAAACACTCCGTAAAGTGGTACAGAAAAGGAAAACAATGTGGTCAAAGAGGACAGATGGAAAATATTTGGTCAAATGGTACAGACAAGGAAAAGGACATGGTCAAATGGTACAGACAAGGAAAAGGACATGGTCAAAGGGCACAGACAGAGGAAAACAGTTGGTAAAAAGGTACAGATAAGGAAAAGGACATGGTCAAAGGGCAAAAACAAAGGAAAATACTTAGTCAAATGGAACAGATAAAGAAAAAGACATGGTCAATGTGCAAAAACAGAAGAAAACACTTGGTCAAATGGTACAAACAAGGAAAAGGATGTGGTCAAAGGGCAAAAACAGAAGAAAACACTTGGTCAAATGGTACAGACAAGGAAAAGGACATGGTTAAAGGGCACAGACAGAGGAAAACAGTTGGTCAAAAGGTATAGATAAGGAAAAGGACATGGTCAAAGGGCACAGACAGAGGAAAACAGTTGGTCAAAAGGTATAGATAAGGAAAAGGACATGGTCAAAGGGCAAAAACAAAGGAAAACACTTGGTCAAATGGTACAGACAAGAAAAAGGATGTGGTCAAAGGTCTCAAACAAAAGAAAACACTTGGTCAAATGGTACAGACAAGGAAAAAAACATGGTCAAAGGGCACAAACCAAATAAAACACTCGGTCAAATGGTAAAAACAAAGAAAAGGACATGGTCAAAGGGTACAAAGAAAAGAAAACACTTGGTCAAATGGCACAGACAAGGAAAATAATGTGGTCAAAGGACACAAACAAAGAAAAACACCTGGTCAAATTGTACAAACAAAAAAAAGAACATGGTCTAAGGACACAAACAAAGGAAAACACTTGGTCAAATGGTACAGACAAAAAAAAAGACATGGTCAAAGGGCACAAACCAAATAAAACACTTGGTCAAATAGTACAAACAAAAAAAAGGAGATGGTCAAATACTACAGACAATGGAAAAAAAAAACTTGAAGAAGGACATAGACAAAAGGTACACTCAGAGAAAAAAATTGAACTTTGCACTTTACTTACTTAAAATTTATCTACTTGAAAATGCAGGCAGGTTTATATTGGCACCAATAGAACACACGATAAATTTCATTACTAAGAGGATTAGGAGTAGTAGCAGGAATGGAGATAGTGTGTAGTATGTTCTGCTTTGGTGGAGAAGGGATTAAGGTTGATGCAGTTTTGTTAATTTTGTCTCTGCCTAGAATACTGAGAGGTGGTAAAGCATTTCAAGCCGAGCAAGAAATGTCTTGCCAGTGCAATGAGAAGGCTCTTTGTTTCGTTAATCTCGACGGTAGCCTACATATAAAGTTAGGTGGACTTCTCAGTTAAGCTACTTCACTACTTAGGACCATTATGTCAAGGGACGACAGTCAATGCGCTTTCAGAACTTAATTTCTCGTATAAGTCCTCGTAACTTTGTATTTCTTGAAACTACCTTAGAATGTGTCTGAAAAGATTATTTATCTATGAGTAAAGGAAAAAGAAGTGAAATTAGGGTAAGATGAAATTTAATCGTCGGTAAAATGTAGTAAAATTGAAAAAAAATCGGTAACTGTTACCGACTGTCGGTAACTATTACCAAGGGTCGGTAACAGTTACCGGCCGAGTTTCTCACGTGGTAACTGTTACCGCGGGGTACAAAAATAGACTATTTAGTGTATAATTGAACAACCCGCGATAGATAATTAAGTTACCATCGGTCGGTAATTAAATTAACAACAGTTGATAATTAAATTACCGACGATCGGTAATTGAGCTACCAATAGTCGGTAATGAAGCTTCTACCCTCGGCAATTAAAGTAACAAGAGTAGGTAATTAAATGACCCATTGCTGGAATTCAATTTACCGACGAACGACAATTAAGTTACCATCGGTCGGTAATTAAGTTACCAATAGTCGGTAATGAAGCTTCCAATCGTCGGCAATTAAATTAACACCAGTTGGTAATTAAATGACCCATTGCCGGAATTAAAGTTACCGACGAACGATAATTAAGTTACCACCGGTCGGTAATTCAGTTATCAACAGTCGGTAACGACTTTATAAGTTACTAACCGAATTTTTCGATTTAAAAATCGAATTATTAGGCAAGCGATAACTAAAATTGTTATAAAACCGTAAAAAACATTTAAAATTAAATGAAAGAAGCTATAGCACAAGTTTTTCAAGTCAATACAGCGAGCATGTGCAGAGTAAGTCTTGTATGCAGTCTTTCTTTTATTTACTTCTTAAACTTAATGAAATTCGTAAGTTTGTCGACGGAAGAATAACCCTGGGGACAAAGACTCTTAAATTTGATCACCTCGGGATTCGCTGATATTACGTCTTGGCAACTTTTTAGCAACTTGGATCAATCGGCATTTCAAAGAGTTTTTCTCCTGATCTCAAAGTTTGTACCGGATACTATTTGCTCTTAGCGTGGAATAAATAAACGAATTTCTTATCCGATCTCGGAGGAAGTCTCTTAAAATTGCGTTCACTTTAGAGTGGGTTTACATTAAATCAAAGTTAATAAAAAATTTATTTTTAATCGGATAAAGTATCCTGAAGCGATTTTAAATTATAACATGCTGCAGTGAAGAAAATTAAAACATTTTCTTTTGCCGTTATTTGTTTTGGTAGCTTTACCCTTTTTAAGTAAAATATTATTCTTTAAATAATAATATGTACTAATAAGAATAATAATAATAATAATAATACTAATAATAATAATTATTATTATTATGATAAAAATAATAATATTAAGTAAATTTAATAAATTAAATTTCATAAAAAATTGTAATTTCCTATTTAATAAACAACATACCCACCTCGTGTTTTCCAGCCTGTGAACTTTCAGCTGAAACAAACTTTATTGGTAATCCAGTTTAATCGGGAGTAGGCTCTAGTATGCCCTGATTCACCACTATATGAGTAAACAGTGTCCAACACGTAAAACGGTCCATAATCCCTCGAATGGGGCTTTGTGAAGTGCAATCGATCCGTGAATATTTTGCATGAAGTAATCATGTTTTTTAATTGTCCACGTGGCCGAGAAATGTTGTGAATTCATTTACGGACGAGGATATAATTAATGAGAGTGGAAATTCCCAAAAAACTGATATTGGATAAAATCAGAGGGTAGTCAAGTAAAAGCTTTTTTTTATATTTATAATAAAGTTTCCAGTTGTCGGTAATTAAATTACCGACGGTCGGTAATTGGATAACCAACAGTCGATAATTGATTTACCAACGTTCGATAATTAACTCGTCGGCGATCGATAAATAAGTTACCAACTATCGGTAATTTATTTACCGCCGGTTAATAATTGAGTTACCATCAGTCGGTAAAAAAGTGACCAGCGGTCGGTAAAAAATTTACTAGTTACTACAGTTACTTACAGTTTGTAATTAAATTAACAATTATCAGAAGTTAAATTACCGGCAATCGATAATAAAGTTACCACCCGTCGGTAATTAAGTTACCATCGGTCGGTAATTGAGTTACCATCAGTAGATAATCCAGTTACCATCAGTCGGTAATAGAGTGACCAACGATCGGTAAAAAATTTACTAGTTGCTAGAAGTGACAGATTATTCCTACCCTGAATAGGCTCAGCACAAAAATAATGACGCGTCATACCGGATTTTTAGGGTGCAACACCTTATTAGGAAGATGCGAGTGTCACGGGTGGGCATATTTCTCATCAAGTGGAGCTCCACAAAGACGGCATAGTCACGTTCCCACTTGAATGACATGGGATGGAATGCATACGAGGCTCGACTCATCAAGGTCGTCTTCTTTTCCGCGGTGATACTCATAAATGAGAACTTGAAAATCTAGTTAAGGGGTAACGCGAAAGCCGTACTGTCACGCTCTTCCTTCTCGCGTTGAATCGTTAATGTGACTCGGCACAGCAGGGAAACATAACGAACGCACAATAAGGGAAAAGCGCATAAGCTCGTAATGGGAAAGCGCTAAAAATGATGTCGACTCGAGAAGATCGACTAAATGACTACCAGCTCAGAAAAGACATTCCCAGATTCACGTCTCTGCTGTCATTAAAAGAAAAATTTTTATACGCAGAAACAAAATAAAGAGTGTAGGAAACTTGAAGTTACATAAAAAATGGGACAATTGTTGCTTATGTAGCTTATTTTTAATCACTATGACTAATGACCTATGACCGATGACCCATGACTGATGACATATGACTGATGACCTATGACCTATAACTGATGACCTATAACTGATGACCTATGACTTAAGACCTATGACTTAAGACCTATGACTTAAGACCTATGATTAAAGACCTATACCCGATGACCTATGACCTATGACTTAAGACTTATGACTGTTGACATATGGCTTATAACCTATGACCTATGACCTATGACTAAAGACCTATGGTCGATGACCTATGACCTATGACCTAAGACTTAAGACCTATGACTGATGGCATATGGATTATAACCTATGACCTATGAGTTATGACTTATGACGTAAGACTTATGACCTATGACTTATGACCTATGAATTATGGCCTATGACTTATGACCTATGACTTATGACCTATCACTAAAGACCTATGACCTATGACTAGAAACCTATAACCTATGACCTATTACCAATGACCTATGAACAATGACCTATGAACAATGACCTATGACTTAAGACCTATGGCCTAAGACTAAATACCTATGACCGAAGACATATGAATTATGGCCTATGATTTAAGACGTATGACTAAAGACCTATGAATTATGGCCTATGACTTAAGACCTATGACTAAAGACCAATACCCGATGACCTATGACCTATGACTTAAGACCTATGACCTATGACAAGACATATGACCTATGACTAAAGACCTATGACCTATGACCTATGACCTATGACTTAAGACCTATGACTGATGACATATAGCTTATAACCTATAACCTATGAGTTATGACTTATGACCTAAGACTAAAGACCTATGTCCGAAGACCTATGAATTATGGCCTATGATTTAAGAATTATGACTAAAGACCTATGAATTATGGCCTATGACTTAAGACCTATGACTAAAGACCAATACCTGATGACCTATGACCTATGACTTAAGAGGTATGACCTATGACTAAAGACCATGACTATGACCTATGACTGATGACATATGGATTATAACCTATGACCTATGAGTTATGACTTATGACCTAAGACTTATGACCCTATGACTTATGACCTATGACTCAAGACCTATGACCTATGACTAAAGACCTATGACCTATGACCAATGACCTATGAACAATGACCTATGACTTAAGACCTATGAATTATGGCCTATAATTTAAGACGTATGACTAAAGACCCATGAATTTTGGCCTATGACTTAAGACCTATGACTGATGACATATGGCTTATAACCTATGACCTATGAGTTATGACTTATGACCTAGGATTTATACCTGTGACTTATACCCTATGACCTATGACTAAAGACCTATGACTGATGACCTATGACCTTTGACCTATGATCTATGACTTAAAACCTATGACTGATGACCTATGACCTATGACTTAAGACCTATGACTGATGACATATGGCTTATAACCTGTGACCTATGACCTAAGACTTATGACCTATTAATTATGGCCTATTACTTAAGACCTACGACCTATTACTAAAGACCTATGACCTATGACTAAAGATCTATGACTTATGACTAAAGACCTATGACCTATGACCAATGACCTATGACTTAAGACCTATGACCAAAGACCTATGAATTATAGCCTATGATTTAAGACGTATGACTAAAGACCTATGACCGACGACCTATGACTTAAGACCTATTACTGATGTATGGCTTATAACCTATGACCTATGAGTTACGACTTATGACCTAAGACTTATACCTATGACTTATACCCTATGAATTATGGCCTATGACCTATGGCGAAAGACCTATGACTTAAGACCTATGACTGATGACCTATCACCTTTGACCTATGATCTATAACTTAAAACCTATGACTGATGACCTATGACCTATGACCTATGACTTAAGACCTATGACTTAAGACCTATGACTGATGACCTATGACTTATAACCTTCGTCTGATGCCTAGTGACTTATGTCTAGTGATGTATGACTTAAAACCAATCACTTACTATACCTAGTTTTTAATTTGATATATTTGTTCTTTTCCGACTAGAAAAAAATTTTCAGTGCACTTAATTTGCGGATTGAGGCGACATTTTTTATTCTCGCTCGGGTACAATTAGAGACGTATAGAACCATTACCTGGCTTCACTATTGATTCGATAAGTCGAAACTTTGAAGAAAAACAAATTACGGAGTTCGTCCAAAGTAGTGGCGAGTTTGTAATCCGAGGTTCCTAGGAAACAAGCTCAATTACTTCTCGGTGCAATGGGAGGTAAGCAAACAGAGGACCGGTCCTGCATTTGTCTTTCTTGAAGGCAAGAGTTGAAATTTATGTTTGACACTTTCACTTTCAAATTCAACGAAATTGGTTCTCATTAAAATCTTAGCTTAACTTGGAATATTCAGAGTTTCAGAGTGTTATGATACCACTCGCGGCCAAGAGGACATTAATTTTCCTTAATTTCATTACTTTATTATTTTCCAGTGAAAATAATAGAGAAAAAGGTTTTCAACATTTTTTATTTTTTTGAGTTTAACTTTAAACTTGCTTTTGAAAAATTACTTTTGCATTTCTCGTAGTGGAAAATGTGATAAACTTGCATATGACTGCAGGTGAAAAGTGGAGGTGAAAAAGAGCCCAGAAAAATTACTACCATTTTATTCAAAGGCAATATTCTTTTGAGAAGAGAACTGATTTTTAAATTATGTTTCTTATTTCTGATTAAGAATTCCTTTAGAAATCGAACTATCGAAGACAAGAATTTCTTCGAAATACCAATGTTATTATTAAGTATGACTATTGACTTATGACCTTTAAACTAGGCCTATGACCAATTACTGATGACCTATTACTGATGACCTATGACTTATGACCTATCACCTGTGACTGATGAGCTATGACTTAGGGCCTATGACTTATGACCTATGACATATGACCTATGGCCTGTGACCTATGACTGAGAACCTATGACTTATGACCTATGACTTGTGACTTGTGACTGATGAGCTATGAATTATGGCCTATGTATGACCTATGGCCTGTGACCTATGACTGAGGACCTATGACCTTTGACCTATGTCTGTGGACCTACGACTTATGACCAATGAATTATGACCTATGACTTGTGACTGATGAGCTATGACTTATGACCTGTAGCCTGTGACTATGACTGAGGATCTTTGACTTATGACCTATGACTTGTGACTGATGAGCTATGAGTCATGACCTATAACTTATGACGTATAACTTATGACGTATGACCTGTGACCTATGACTTATGACCTATGACTTATGACCTATGACTTATGACCTATAGCCTGTGACTATGACTGAGGACCTTTGACTTATGACCTATAACTTATGACCTATGACCTATGACTTATGACCTATGGCCTGTGATCTATGACTGCTGAAATATGACTTACGACCAATAATAAGTCACAAGTCATAACTTGTGACTTATTATTTATTCCTATGACTTTTGACTTATAAGAAAGATTTATGACCTATGAACTTATTGTGTTTTATGAGATTCTTATGGGAGTATTATAGAGTTTTTTTTAGGAAGATTATGGTTAGATTTTTAATTTTGGTTTCACATTTCCGATTGAGAATGCTGCAGAAATCGAAAGAGAGATTTCGTTTCAAATAACAATGTTTATCGTGTACTAGGTAAACATTAGCCGTCGTGCTTGGATAGTATTGGCTTGTTAGGAATAACGATAACGTTTCAAGGGAAACGATTCGCACGCTCGACTTAAACCTTTACTTCTAATATTATACCTTTTTCTAGGAAGAGAATTCGAGAGCGAAGTTATGAAATTTTAAGTATTGGCTGAGGTAGCAAGTAAGCCTGTGATTTATTACAAAGGGTCTTTTTACAGTGATTGTGAATGGAGAATGAAAAAAATTACTCGATACCTACTTCGTCGCAACGCGAGTCTGAGGTTTATGTTACGCTTGAAAGTTAAATACCGAATGAGCCAGAAATAAGAATTTCAAGGAACTCGAATTTAACAAGAAAAATTTTCATAAATCATAATTCATAGGTCATAGGTCATATGTCATAGGTCATAGGTCATAGGCCATAGGTCATAGGTCATAGGTCATAGGTCATAGGTCATAGGTCATAGGTCATAGGTCATAATTCCTAGGTCATAGGTCTTCAGTCATATGTCATAAGTCATAAATCATGTCATAGTCATATGTCATGGGTCATAGGTTATGGACCATAGGTCATATGTCATAGGTCATAGGTCATAGGCCATAGGTCATAGGTCATAGGTCATAGGTTATAGGTCATAATTCCTAGGTCATGGGTCATAGGTCATAGGTCTTCAGTATAAGTCATAGGTCTTCAGTCATATGTCATAAGTCATAAATCCTAAGTCATAGTTCATGTTTCAAATAAGTCACGAGTCAAAAGGTCAAGGTCAAGGTTAAAACGGTTGTAGGTCAAGTGATCATAGGTCAAGCGGTCAAGGGTCAATCGGTCAAATTTTAAATGGTCAAAATTCAAATGTCAAAAGTACAGAGGGTCTTAGATAAATATTTTTGGTTTAAAGTCAATATAAATATAAAAGCTTTTTATTTGTTAAATTAAAATCAATTTTCATTATTTTCTTGATGTTTCGACTCGCATAAGAAGAAGAAATAATAAACTAAAAAGAGTAAAACTTATATTCTGGGATTCGCTCCGTACCATAAAATTCACATTACTATATCTGAAGAAAAAGTGGGCAATTGGAACGACGATTTGGAAAATAATAACGGTAGTTTTCGCAGCCACTACCTTTCGAGTTTATTTGTCGAGCAGCAAGCGGAAGTTATTGCAGATTTTCTTTATGGCACTAGCCTTTGATTGCACTTGCTACTGTAATTACTATTGTACTATCGCCTTGCGAAACGGGTCGTAATGTCCGGCCGAGAAACTTTTTATTGACAAAAACAACTCGGGGGTTTCTGTCCTTTTATTGTCTATTTTATTAATTTTCTTTTGCAATAGACGCGAGCTTTAGGGGATTAGGTTTTTAAATGAAAACTGCGATTTAAGGGTATTGAAAAGTTTTCCGCTAGAAAATGACGATTGTTAAATTTTATCAGGTCGAATGGCTTAAGGTTTTCAATATGTAATTCTTAGTGTAATTAAATTCACATTCTTAATTTAGAACTATTTTATAATGATTTGATATTTAATTTCTTTAATTGGTACAGTTTCTTGTTGTACCTATGACTTATGATTTATGACTATTGACTACTGACTTTTGACTATTATCTTTTTTCTATTTTTCACGTAAGAATCGTGGAAGTAGACTATGAATTATGAACTATGACTTAGGTTCTTTGATTTTGGACCTCTAAATTATGACCTATAATTTTTGACCTATTACTTATGACCTATGACATGACCTATAATATATGACCTATGGTCTGTGACCTACGACTAATGACCTATTACTTGTGACCTATGACTTATGACCTATGATCTGTGACCTATGACAGATTAACTACGATTTATGACCTATGACCTATGACATGACCTATAATATACGACCTATTACTTATGACTTATGACATGACCTATGACCTATGACCTACGACTTATGACCTAATACTTATGACCTATGATCTATGACCTATGGCCTATGACCTATGAAATATGACATATGACCTATGATCTATAACTTATCATCTATGACTTATGACTTATCACATTACCTATAATATATGACCTAGTACTTATGACCTATGACATGACCTATAATATATGACCTATGGCCTGTGACCTATGACCTATAACCTATGACATATGACCTATGACCTATGACCTATGACCTATGACCTATTACCTACGACTTACGACCTAGTACTTATGACCTATGACTTACGACCTATGATTTATGACCTATGCCTTATGACTTTTGATGAATTGTTTTTGTTTTATGGCCTAAAGTGAGAATAGTCAAGTATGACTTATGACCTTTGACCTACTGACCTATAACTTATGACTTTTGACTCAGGACTTATGTCTTGTAACTCATGATTTGTAATTAATAACTTATGTCTTTAGACCTATGACATGACCTATAATATATGACGTATTACTTATGACCTATGGCCTGTGACCTATGACCTATGACCTATGATCTACGACTAATGACCTATTACTTGTGACCTATGACTTATGACCTATGACCTACGACTTATGACCTAATACTTATGACCTATGATCTATGACCTATGGCCTATGACCTATGAAATATGACATATGACCTATGACCTGACCTATGACCTATGACCTATGACCTACGACTTATGACCTATTACTTGTGACCTATGACTTATGACCTATGACCTGTGACATGACCTATGACCTATGACCTATTACCTACGACTTACGACCTAGTACTTATGACCTATGCCTTATGACTTTTGATGAATTGTTTTTGTTTTATGACCTAAAGTGAGAATAGTCAAGTATGACTTATGACTTGAAATTTATGACCTTTAATTTATGAATTATGACTTATGACCTTTGACCTACTGATCTATAACTTATGACTTTTGACTCAGGACTTATGTCTTGTAACTCATGATTTGTAATTAATAACTTATGTCTTTAGACCTATGACATGACCTCTAATATATGACCTATTACTTATGCCCTATGGCCTGTGACCTATGACCTATGACCTATGACCTACGACTTATGACCTATTACTTGTGGCCTATGACCTGTGACCTATGACAGATTAACTATGATTTATGACCTATGAGCTATGATCTATGAACTATGGCCTATGACTTATGACATATGCCATATGACCTATGATCTATGACTTATGACCTATCACATGACCTATAATATATGACCTAGTACTTATGACCTATGACATGACCTATAATATATGACCTATAACCTATGACATATGACCTATGACATGACCTATGACCTATGACCTACGACTTATGACCTATTACTTGTGACCTATGACTTATGACCTATGACCTGTGACCTATGACATATGCCATATGACCTATGATCTATGACTTATCATCTATGACTTATGACCTATCACATGACCTATAATATATCACCTAGTACTTATGACCTATGACTTACGACCTATGATTTATGACCTATGACTTTTGATGAATTGTTTTTGTTTCATGACTTAAAGTAAGAATAGTCAAGGGTGACTTATGACTTGTGATTTATGACCTTTAATTTATGACTTATGGCTTATGACCTTTGACCTACTGACCTATAACTTATGACTTTTGACTCAGGACTTATGTCTCGTAACTCATGACTTGTAATTAATAACTTATGTCTTATGACCTATGACGTGAAATTGTGATAATTGTGAGTTATAAAATAAAATTAATTAAGGATTTAGAAATTTTTAATATATTTTTAAACATACATAGATCGAAATCTATGCAAATTTCGTGACAAATTGAACTCCTCTGTATGGTATGAAGTCACGTAGGGAACTCACGGTGCGAGTAAACATAAACGATTCTAATTTTAAATTCAACATCTTGCATGTTTTATAAACATCATTGTCGATGGACAATTATCAGAAGCGTAATTAGAATAGAAGTAGAGCGTGACGAAAATTACGTGAAATAACAGTATATGCAGTCATACTAAGTAGTCAGTGGCACGCATGTGCTGACCTAAGTGGTAAGAGAATATGAATAGTCAGCCATCTTCCAAGACAGATAGTTCAGCTCCTAATTCTATACTTTTATCACAATCTGTATAAAATTTACTAAAATATATATTATATGCTAATTAATAATTTTAATTAAATTTTAATATTAATTATTAATATTAATCTAAATATTAATTATTAAATTTACATATTAATAATTAAATTTAAATATTTATAATTAACCCATCCATGATTAGTAATATTCTATTATTTTCACTCTATCAAAGTTGAGTGCTCCCTACAATCAATTTTGATTAATCAACCGATAACAGATCTGAATCTATCATTACCATGTTATGTCATAAAAGCGCACATATCATGTTACTCTTGTATAACATTCTATTATTCGTAGAAATGTTCATAGCACGCGGAAAGATCGCTGATAATTTGAATTCGGATGCGATACGTGAAATTAAAGTTTTGGCTTCCAGAAACGACTTTCTTAGTGTTAATTTTGTAAAAAAAATATTACAATTTGTTACTACTGAATAATATTAGTATTTTTGATCAATTATTTATTACCGATGACCTATGATCTATGACCCATAATATATGACCTATGACCTATGACCTATGACCTATGACCTATGACCTATGACCTATGACCTATGACCTATGACCTATGACCTATGACCTATGACCTATGACCTATGACCTATGACCTACGACCTACGACCTATGACCTTTGACCTATGCCCTATGATATATGACCTACGTTTTTAAGAAGCTACGACCAATGACCTATGACTCATGACCTTGACCTTCGACCTGTGACTAATAACTTTTCACGTTTGACTATGATTTGACCTATTACCTAGGATATATGACCTATTGTTTTAAAAATATACGATCAATGACCTATGGCCTATGACCTTTGACCTATGACCTATGATCTATGGCCTATGACCTTTGACCTATGACCTATGACCTATGATCTATGACCTATGAAAGCATAAAAACATGAATAAAGTGTATCTTTAAAATAAAAGAAAATAAATATTTCAAAAATTTTTTAAATTATTAAAGTTTATCATCACCACAACCACATATTTTTTGCAAGAAGTGAGAATGTCGTCAACCTTCACTGGCGCGTGTAATGTAATCTTCAACGTAGCTTTATTACGCGTGTGTAACGCTTGTCGAGGTCTTTACCTGGAGACGACAGATTTAATTTACGCGACACGCCGTTTTCCTAGTCGAGTCATTAGACACGATAGAAAATCGAGTTAAAGTAAGCCCTAGTTCGAAACCACTGATTAACTCAGGTAAATTGGTCGATAATTCTGAAAGTGGATTTCTCGCAGAAACTTTTTTTTTATTTTATGTTTCTTCTCGTTTTCATGACTCGATTTTTCTTTTTATTAGGAGAGGACAAAAAGTTTTTTATTTCTCGTTATAAGGCATAGATCATTGAAAAAAGTCACTAGTTATTGGTTACAGGTCTTATATAAATATATATACCTATACATTTTTGGACTTAGACTATGACTTATGACCTATGACCTATGACCTATGACCTATGACCTATGACCTATGATTTTTGTCCTATGACTATGAATTATGTCCTATGATTTTTGACCTATTACTTATGACCTATGACCTATAAGCTATGAATTATGGCCTATGACCTATGACCCATGACCTATGACCTATGATTTTTGTCCTATGACTTATTACCTATGAATTATGTCCTATGATTTTTGACCTATTACTTATGACCTATGACCTATAAGCTATGAATTATGGCCTATGACCTATGACCTACGACCTATGACATGAATTAAAACATATTACTTATGATCTGTGTCTTATGACATATGACCTATGATTTTTGACCTATTACTTATAATCTGTGACTTACGACCTATGACCTGTGACCTATGACCTATGACCTATAATTTTTTACCTATTTCTTATAATCTGTATCTTATGACATATGACCTATGATTTTGGACCTATTACTTATAATCTGTGACTTACGACCTATGACCTATTAGTTATTCCCTGTGACTTATAACCTATGAGCTATGAATTATGACCTATTACCTATGACCTGTGACTTATGACCTATGACCGATGAATTATGACCTATGACCTATGACCTATGACCTATAATTTTTGACCTATTACTTATAATCTGTGTCTTATGACATATGACCTATGATTTCTGACCTATTACTGATAATGTGTGACTTATGACCTAAGATTTAAGACCTATGGCCTATGACTTATGACTTATTACCTGTGACTTATGACCTATGAATTATGACCTATGACATGACCTATGATTGTTGACCAATTACTTATAATCTGTGACTTATGACCTATGACTTATGACCTACGACCTATGACTTATAAATTACGATTTTTTGCCTATGACCTATGACCAATAATATACGTTCTATAACTTATGAACTATGAATTATGACTTGAGAAATTATGACTTAAAAAATGAAATCATGATCTACAATATTATATAATATATAAATACATATATCACACTTTCAAATATTCCTTTTCAATCAGAATCACCACCAAAAATATATCATCCCTAATATATCAGAAAACTCCAATTTCAACCTTTGTTATGGTCATCCATAACGAAAGGTCGAAACAGTAATCGTAACAAATCTCGCTGAGAGATGCGTAAAAAAAAGGCGGCTCTTCTTGCCTACATCAGATTCCGGCGATAAATCATTATTCGATTTTCTGGCGTGTATCTATGTTTTATTCGCAGTCAAATAAATAACGAGTCAAAATTGTGTATCCGCGTATCCACTTTATTGCCGACCTATTGTCGACGCTGACTCTTATTTTCTGTGTGGAAAGCTTGCGAAACCACAAATCCTCCCCTGCGATCGATACAAAAGTGCGGGGTGTAAAACTAAGGTACATACATATTTTTTCAGACCTCAACGAGCCTCGCTGCACGTAAGTTTCCTCGGTGAATACAACGTGTATCGAATCGAGACATTACCGAACGCCAAGAGAAACTCATAAATCGCACAACTTGGAACACACTTCTTTTCCGTTACTCCACTTTATTGCTTTATCTGATTTTTAACTCTCGACTGTTTGTACCGCCTCCAACCCCTTTTCCACCCCCTCCCGCCGCCCCACCTCATCGTTTGGTGTTATGAGTTCCGTCCGTGGCTGGAATTCAAATGGACGTCTTCCGAACTTGGACAAATAACTTCTGCCGGAAAGTGCACATCGTATCGTATAATGCAGCCGCACTATTTTCCAAGAACTGCGGCAAAACTTCTTTTAACGAGAGCAGTAATTAATTATTTTTATTTAGCAATATTATACGCACACTAAAGCGTGACCTAAAACTGACGACCTGTGACTTATTACTTATGCTTTTTGACTTGTGAGTTATGACTTGACCTGTGACCTATGACCTATGACCCTTGACCTATGACTTATGACCTATGATTTTTGTCCTATGACTTATTACCTATGAATTATGTCCTATGATTTTTGACCTATTACTTATGACCTATGACCTATGACCTATGACCTATGATGACCTATGACTTATGACCTATGACCTACGATTTATGACCTATGACTTATGACCTATTTTGTCCTATATTTTTGTCATTTAATTTTACCTGTTTCGGTAACCTATGACTTACAACCTATGAATTATGACCTATAATCTATGACTTATGACCTATGAACTATGACCTATGACCCTTGATCAATGATTTATGATTGATGACTTATGACCTATGAATTTTGACCTATGACCTATGAACTAATACCCTTGACCTATGAATTATGACCTATGATTTTTGTCCTATGATTTTCGACCTATTACTTATGACCTATGACCTATGAGCTATGAATTATGACCTATGACCTATGATCTATGACCTATGACCTTTAATTTTTGTCCTCTGACTTATTAACAATTAATTATGTCCTATGATTTTTGATCTATGGCTTATGACTGATCAATTACGACCTATGAACTATGAACTATGACCCTTGATCAATGATTTATGATTGATTACTTATGACCTATGAATTTCGACCTATGCCTAATGACCTATGACTTACGACCTATGAATTATGATCTATGTCTAATGGCTTATGACTTATGACCTATGATTTTCGACCTATGAGCTATGAATTATGACCTATGACCTATGACCTATGACCTATGACCTATGACCTATGACCTATGACCTATGACCTATGACCTATGACCTATGACCTACGACTTATGACCTATGACTTATTACATATGACTTATGACCTATTTTGTCCTATATTTTTGTCATTTAATTTTACCTATGTTTCGGTAACCTATGACTTACAACCAATGAATTATGACCTATAATCTATGACTTATGACCTATGATTTTTGTCCTCTGACTTATAAACTATGAATTATGTCCTATGATTTTTGACCTATGACTTACGACCTATAAATTATGACCTATGTCTAATGGCCTATGACTTATGACCTATGATTTTCGACCTATGACTTATGACTGATCAATCACGACTTATGAACTATGACTGAAGATCCTTGATCTATGTTCTCTGACCTATGATTTAAGATTTATGACTTATGACCTGTGACTTATCACTTATGCTTTTTGACTCGTGAGTTATGGCTTTTGACCTGTGACCTATGAATTATGAACTATAACCTAAGACCCTTGACCTACGACCCTTGACCATTGATTTATGACTTATGAACTATGACCTACGAACCTTGACATTTGACCTATGACTTATAACCTGTGAATTATATCCTACGATTTTTGATCTATGACTTATGACTGATTAATTACGACTTATGAACTATGACCTAAGATCCTTGATCTATAACCCACGACCTATGATTTAAGATTTATGAATTGCAACCTGTGACTTATCACTTATGCTTTTTGACTTGTGAGTTATGATCTGTGACCTTTGACCTATGACTTATTAACTATGACCGAAGACCATTGACCTATGATATAAGATTCACCTATGAATTCTGTTCTATAATTTTAGACCTCTGACTTATGACCTATGACTTATAAGATATGAATTATGTCCTAAGACTTATGCTCTGTGATTTTTGACCTATGACTTATGAACTATGACCTATGACCCTTGACTATGTCCCCTCACCTAGGATTTAAGATTTATGACTTATGACTTGTGACATATGACTTATGAGTTATGACCTATCACTTGTGACCTATGACTTATGAGTTATGACCTATCACTTGTGACCTATGACTTATGAGTTATGGCCTATCACTTATGACCTTTAACTTATGACTTATGGCCTTTGACTTATGAGTTATGACTTTGACCTACGACTTCTGATGTATGTCTTTGTTTTATGACTTTTAACGTAAGAATAGTGAAGTATGACTTATGACCTTTGATTTATGACTTATCATTTATGACTTTTGACCTCATGACCTATAACGTATGACCTTTGACTTAGGACTTATGCCTTCTAAGTTATGACTTGTAATTTATGACTTATGTCTTGTGACCTATGAATTATGTCCTAAGACTTATGTTCTATGATTTTGGGCTTATGCCTTATGACCTATGAATTATGTCCTATAGTTTTTGACTTATGATTTATGACCTATGCAAAATGAATTATTATCTGTTATTTATTATCTATGTGACTAATGACCACGTGACGAACTTGACCCCATAAACCTCAGATAAAATTTACCCCACTAAAAATTTCCCCGCAACAGAATTTCACATCCGTTCCGTCTGTACCCCAAAAAATGGAAAAATGCAAAATTGAAATAAACTGAAGCTGGATTCTGACTCTCGGAAACTGTAGAAATTCGTAAAAGAAATTGCGAAGAGCACGTAGCTCGCCTTGGTACATACTACATATACATGAGAAGTGGAGATTGAAATCGAAAGAGTTTTCTTCACCTTGGGACAAATCAGATTGGCCGAGTGAATGGACTGACAATGCGTTTCCAGGATCTCCCGTGGGAGCCTGCAGTAGGCTACGAGTTGTGAAAAGTTTTGATTGGACTGGTCGCTTTACCTGGGTGTCGTGGCGAGGGTTGGAGGGGGTTTTTGTTGGGGTTTCCGAGATTGTGGGGTAGCCACTCGCAGATGTAGCTGTACTAGTAAAACGTCCTCGTGAGGATACGAAATAAAACTATCTGGTACTAACAAAGTGCTCGGACACCGGCTACTACTACTACTACTACTACTACTACTACTACTACTACTACTTTCGTGGGGTGTTCCATATCGATCCAGCTGATGTCATTAGCCTTCCGGTGATAAAGGTGACGACCTCACGACGATAAATAACATTAACGACTCGCGCCTTTGTGACAAAAAAAAAACTCACTTTCGAGTCTGCCTGTGCACTGCGAGGAACTTCTCTATTCGGTTGCAGTGCCACCTATTGAAATTCAGTGTATGTCGGGTATGTTTTTTATGCGTCTTTCACAATTTTCATATATGCACTCCAGGAGTTTCTTTTTGGATGAAAGATATAGTTCTTTTCAAACAAAGTGAAGAAAACTGGAAGAGCGAGAGCGAAAGAGAAAGAGAGAGGGGGAGGAGTGGGCGGAGAGGGCGGAGAGGGGCGAGAGAGACTTGAATTGAATTTATTCCATGCGGTAATCTTCAAGTTTGGAGAGAAACGTTTCGAAGAGATTTGTGAGGTTTTATACTCGAAGCGAGCCAAGAAAAGCAGAGTCTTTTAACGGGTATCACGATTCGTTGGCGAGCAGCAATATTTCACTTATTATATAATTTCATTTCAATAACATATACCAAAGAGGTCATTCAAAATTGATATTCCTCCCTCCGCCTACCCGTCCTCACCCTTCCCCTAATCCCTCTATCACCCCCTCCTTTATCCCTTTCTTTAATATCTCATAACTCCCACCACCCCTAATCCCATCCTTCGCCCCTCCAACTCACCTCTCCGCCCCCTCACTTCCTCACTTCTATCCCTCTTCCTCTCCATCCCCTCTCCTCCTACTCCTCATCCTCCCCTCCCCCTCCGCCCATCCTCTTCCGTTCTCCTTTCTCCATCCCTCACCCTCCCTTCCTCCATCCACCCCTCCCTTCCTCCATCCCTCCCCTTCCCCTCCTCCACCCTCCCCTCCTTCCCTTCGACCCTCCTCATCACTTCTCCAACCCCTCTCCTCTTCACATCTACCCCTCTCGCCATCATCTCTGTACATTCCCTCCCCTCCTCCTCACTTCACCAACCCCCTACTCCTTTTCCTCTACTCCACCTTCCTCTTCCTCCTCATCCTCCTCCTCAACTCTACCTCTCTTCCTCTAAACCCCTGCACCTCACCCCACCTTTTTAACGCACTTTATTATTCCACTCCCCCTCTCTTCATCATCCCCCTTCACTTCCTCACCACAAACTTTACTCACTCCTTTCATCCCTTCCCCTCACCCTCCTCTCCCGACACCCCAGTCTCTCCTTCCCTTACCTTCTGGTTTTCCTTTCGCCCCTCTAAACTCCCCTCTCTCAACGTTCACCCCTCTTCTCTTTTCGCCCCTCTAACCCCTTTCATATTCCTATCTTCCCCTCTCCCTCTCTCCATTTTCATATCCCCTCCACCTTATACCACCACCTCCTCGTTCTCCTCTCAACCTTCTACACCTCTCTTCCCCCACCCCTCAACTCCACAATCCCCTGTGTCTCCTCACCTCGCTCCCCCTCCCCCTCCACCCTTCTCCTACCCTTCGCCCCTCCTAATCGCTTCTCCGCCCCCTCTCCTCTTCACCTCTACCACTCTTCCTTTCCACCCCTTTCCTCCTACTCCTCACCACTACCCTCTTCCTCTAAATCCCCTCCTCCTCCTCTACCCTCCTACCCTTCGCCCCTTCTCATCACTTCACCAACCCCTCTCCTCTTCACATCTACCCCTCTCCCCCTCATCACTGTACATTCCCTCCCCCACCTCCTCAACTCTACCCCTCCCCATCACCCCACCTTTTTAACGCACTCTAATATTCCACTCCCCCTCTCTTCATCATCCCCCTTCACTTCCTCACCTCAAACTTTACTCACTCCTTTCATCCCTTCCCCTCACCCCCCTCTCCCGACACCATCAACCAACACTTTCTTTTGCCCCTCATCATCTCGTTTTCCTGTCGATTCTCTCTACTCCCCTTTTCCATCGTCCCTTTCTCAACTTCCATCCCTCTTCCACCCTCACCCTATAACACCACCCACACCTCCTCCCCATTTCCCTCTCTTCTTTTTCCAAATCTCGTCTCCCCCTCCTATGCCTCATCACCGAATTTTCTTTTCATCCTTCACTGCCCCTCTTCCCTCCACCCCCTCTCAAGTCCACCATTCTGTCGCTTCTTCCTCTCCTCGCTCCCCCCTTCCCTCACTCCTCTCTAAACTTCACAATCCTCTCTCTTCCTCCTCTCCTCGCTCCTACCTACCCCAGTCTCTCCTTTCCGTATATTCTCGTTTTCCTTGCGCCCCTCTCAACTCCCCTCACTCAACGTTCACCCCTCTTCTCTTTTCGCCCCTCTATCCCAACCCCTCTAACCCCTTCCATATTCCTATCTTCCCCTCTCCCTCTCTCCATTTTCATATCCCCTCCACCTTATACCACCACCTCCTCGTTTTCCTCTCAACCTTCTACACCCCTCTTCCCCCACCCCTCAACTCCACAATCCCCTCTGTGTCTCCTCACCTCGCTCCCCCTCCCCCTCCACCCTTCTCCTACCCTTCACCCCTTCTCCTACCCTTCGACCCTTCTCCCACCCTTCGCCCCTTCTCATCACTTCTCCGCCCCCTCTCCTCCTCACCTCTACTCCTCTTCCTCCTCACCTCTACTCTCTTCCTCTAAACCCCTCCCCCCCCCTCCCCTCCTCACCTTTACACCTCTTCCTCTAAACCCCTCCCCCACACCCCAACTTTTTAACGCACTCTATTATTTCCCTCCCCCTCTCTTCACCCTCCCCTTTCACTTCCTCACTACAAAATTTACAAACACCCTTCATCCCTTCCCCTCACCCCCTCTCCCGACACCATCATCCAACCATCAACCTTTTGCCTCCCTACTTACTCATCTTTCCCCTCACCCATCTCCTCTCTATATATCCTCTTTCCCGTCACCCCTCTCCTCGCTCCTCTCTGCTATATCCAAACCCCCTCTCTCACTCCCCCCTCTCCCCATTTCCCTCTCCTCAATGTCCTCTGGGCGAGCGATTCACGACTCGCATTTTACTCCTCCTCATGTTTCTTACTACTGGGGGAGACCGGGGCAATTTGGGACACTTCTTTTTATTACTGAATATTGCGAATGCTAAAAAGTTATTGTTTTTAATTTTACGTAACTTCAGGGCCGTGCGCAGGAATTCATATTGGGGGGGGGGTTCGAAATATTTTTATGTTTAATTCATATGTTACAATAAAAAATTTCCTTCAAACGATCTTCTTTGATGTAAAATAAAAACTTATTTTTAATTTTAATTTGTGTATGGGTGGGGGGTTTGAACCCCAAAACCCCTCCTTGCGCACTGTCAAACAGATTTTCTCTAATTTCAATGTTGTATGTTTGAGTGATAAATTCTATGAGTGTCTCACGTGTCCCTAATAGCCCCGATACTTAAAAATCCGGGAATTATAAAGATGTCAAGAAATTTAATTGATAACTACATAGTAGGAAAACCTTTACTTTTGTATTTAATCCAAAGTAAAAATCCTCATGTTTTATAGGCGATTAATCGTTATAGGTACTAAATGCGGGTGATTCTTAATGCCCGAGATTCTTTCAACCGAGCTTTATCGGTACGATTAAACCTTCAAACCGTGCTTCTAGTGAGACCTTTGGGATAAGTATATAGAAGTTTCACGTACCCTTGCTTACTTTTGATAAAATTAAAATTTTCTTATTAAAGTATCAAAAGAGTATACATAAAATATTATTATTTTAATACTACATTAAATTTAGTATTATATAATACTATTACTATTTATAATAGTATTTTTAATAAACCAATTTGATTGTGGGAGAAATAAATAATTGTTATATAAATAAATAAAAAAAATATAGATATTATGAAAAATGTCGATATATCGGACGTTGATATCGATATTTATTCATCTATTTCAAAATTAAGTTTTCACACTTGACTTTTGTTTATATTTCCTTACAGAATCACTTTTTGACATAAAGTTTCTTTGCAATTCAGCTTTCAGATTCTGGTTAAAAGAGTAACACGATCCGGCCTCCACTCCACTCAGATTACGAGCGGGCAACTGTGGAAGTGGATGTTGGTGTTAGGTATCACATCCTCCTCACCCTCGAGTAAGCAAACAGGCAAACAGGGCTTCTCGTCACGTTTGTAGTCCCTCTTGGAAAGAATTCAAGTTAATTAAGCACTGACACTGATATTTTACTTTCCGCCGAGATGTGAGGATGCGTTCTTGAGATCAGAGAAATGTGCACAAGTGGATGCGTCGGCTCCCTTCGAGAGGAATCAGACGAGTGCCCACTTTACGTTTCGCGCGTAAAGGATAAGTGGAGTTAAATTGAAACAGGAAGTCCAGAAAAACAGAAAAACTTTTAATACGCAGTCGACCCTAGAGGAAGCTTCGAATTCAAATTCATTCCGAATTAATTCGAATTTTTCAGAATCATTCCGGAATTTGTATCCGAACCAAACAGTTTCATTCCGAATTAATCCGAAACCCATTCCAAATTAATTTGAACCTTTAATTCGAATCAATCCGCCAATTCAAATTAATCAGAAATATTCCGAAATTTCAATCGGAATGATTCCGCTTTTTCGGAATCAGACGAATTAATTCGGATAGACTGGATTAAATAGGATTCATTCCGATTAAAAGTTTGGATTAATTCGGATTGGCGGATTGATTTGGAATTAATTTTATTCGCAAGCTTTCCCTAGGGTCCTTGACGAAAGTTTCGAATAGAAATTAATTCCGAATCAATCAGAAAATTTCCGAATCATTCCAGAATTTATATCCGAACGAAATAGTTTCATTCCGAATTAATCCGAATGAATCCGCCAATCCGAATTATCAGAAATAATCCAAAACTTCAATCCGAATTTTTCACAATTTTACGTTTTGATTCTTAGTGGCCGTATTAATTCGGATTGAAGTTCGGATTAATTTGGATTGGCGGATTGATTCGAATTAAAGGTTCAAATTGATTTTGAATTGTTTTCGGATTAATTCAGATTGAAAACTTCCTTCGTATTAAAATTTCGTATTAGTTCTGATTAATTCGGATTGGCGGATTCATTCGGATTAAAGTTTCGGATCGATTTTTAATGGGTTTCCGATTAATTCGGATTGAAAACTTCCTTTGGATTAGATCCGGATTGATTCGAATTGATTTGGAATTAATTTTATTCGGAGACTTTCACTAGGGTCCTTGACGAAAGTTTCGAATTCAAATTAATTCCGAATCAATCCGAAATTTTCAGAATCATTCCAGAATTTCTATCCGAACCAAACAGTTTCATTCCGAATTAATCCGAAACCCATTCCAAATTAATTTGAACCTTTAATTCGAATGAATCCGCCAATCCGATATAATCAGAAATATTCCGAAATTTCAATCGGAATGAATCCGCATTTTCGGAATCAGACGAATTAATTCGGATAGACTGGATTAAATAGGATTCATCCCGATTGAAAGTTCGGATTAATTCGGATTGACGGATTCATTCGGATTAAAGGTTCGGATCGATTTTGAATGGGTTTCGTATTAATTCGGATTGAAAACTTCCTTCGGATTAGATCCGGAATGATTCGAATTGATTTGGAATGAATTTTATTCGGAAGCTTTCGCTAGAGTCCTTGACGAAAGTTTCGAATAGAAATTAATTCCGAAGCATTGCGGAATTTGTATCTGAACCAAACATTTTCATTACGAATTAATACGCAACCAATTCCTATTCAATTTGAACCTTTAATCTGCTGAATCCACCAATCCTAATTAATCATAAATAATCCAAAATTTCAATTCGAATAAATCCGAATTTTTCGGAATCTTACGTATTGATTCGGATAGATCGGATTAATTCGGATTTGCGGATTGATTTGGATTAAAGGTTCAAATTGATTTTGAATGGTTTGCGGATTAATTCGGATTTAAAACTTCCTTCGGATTAGATCCGGAATGATTAGAATTGATTTGGAATGAATTTCATTCCGGAATTTGTATCTGAACCAAACAGTTTCATTCCGCATTAATCCGAAACCCATTCCAAATTAATTTGAACCTTTAATTCGAAAGAATCCTCCAATACGAATTAATCATAAATATTCCGAAATTTCAATCGGAATGAATCCGCATTTTCGGAATCAGACGAATTAATTCGGATAGACTGGATTAAATAGGATTCATTCCGATTGAAAGTTCGGATTAATTCTGATTCATTCGGATTGGCGGATTCACCCGGATTAAAGGTTCGAATCGATTTTTAATGGTTTTCGGATTAATTAGGATTAAAAACTTCATTCGGATTTGAGCCGGAATGATTCGAATTGATTTGGAATGAATTTTATTTGGAAGCTTTCGCTAGAGTCCTTGACGAAAGTTTCGAATTGAAATTAATTCCAAATCAATCCGAAAATTTCCGAATCATTCCAGAATTTGTATCCGAACCAAATAGTTTCATTCCGAATTAATCCGAATGAATCCGCCAATCCGAATTATCAGAAATAATCCAAAACTTCAATCCGAATTTTTCACAATTTTACGTTTTGATTCTTAGTGGCCGTATTAATTCGGATTGAAGTTCGGATTAATTCGGATTGGCGGATTGATTCGGATTAAAGTTTCAAATTGATTTTGAATTGTTTTCGGATTAATTCAGATTGAAAACTTTCTTCGTATTAAAATTTCGTATTTGTTCTGATTAATTCGGATTGGCGGATTCATTCGGATTAAAGTTTCGGATCGATTTTTAATGGGTTTCGGATTAATTCGGATTGAAAACTTCCTTTGGATTAGATCCGGATTGATTCGAATTGATTTGGAATTAATTTTATTCGGAGACTTTCACTAGGGTCCTTGACGAAAGTTTCGAATTGAAATTAATTC
>UCOK01018286.1:0-34210 GCA_900474325.1 Synergus umbraculus | reverse complement strand
CTTTGCTTCCTCATTACTGGTACATTTAATTACGTTAATTATAAAATTCAATAATTTAATTAAGACAATAAAAAATTTTATATAAAAAACTATATCCATCGTATGTTCAGACATTGTTAAATTTGTAAAAGAAATTTAAATAAAAAAAATGGTTTTAAAGATACAATAAAGATATATTTTTTGAAGTACATTTCTCACTGTTTTAATTAAATTAATTTACCTTAGAGTTATTTATATAATTAGCTTTGTAATATTTATTTTTAAAAAATCTGTAAGCCATATAGGTTACAGTCATATAGGTTAAACTATAACCAAAATTGGTTAAAGGGGTAAACCTAGGTTCTCTCGCTATAACCCGATCCGATTCTCCTCACAGGGACCTTAGTTTTTAAGCGTTACAATTTCATTAGGCCCTGACTATTTTCCTGACCAGAGCCTGACTAAATATAGGGAAACTGGCCCGGACCCTATCAAATACGAATCTGAATTTCCACACGGGTTATGTCTCATAATTCTCTTTTTTATTTCTCTTTTATTAATCGAGAACTTATATGCTCCATCAGGCGAAACTGGTTGGCGACCTGTTTCGCCAAAGAAAACAAAAAGAAGAAGAGTAGTTACGTAATGAAGGAATAGATAAAGATGAGATTCCCGATGGATACTTTCTCTGTTTACATTTTATCGGGCTCTTGACAATTTTTGTTATTAATCCTACATTTTCTTTCTAGTTGCTCAATATCGTCGAATTAAGGAGAAATTATTTCGATTCGAGACGAGTTAAAGGACGATATAAATAGAATAAATTTGTATTTATGCGAAAATGAAAATACCAGTGACATATAAATAAATAAACAAATATATTTATAAATAAATAAATGTAATGAAGAAACTGTCTGGACTCCAGATTAATTATCTTCTTTGAGGGCGATTACAAACATAGAAAATAATAAACTAAAATATTAATATTAGTATTAATAATAAAATAGATGAAATTTAGTGATATGATTGAAATTAAAATTGAAGCTGTGTTTATAAATAATATTATTATGAAATGAAAAGAGACAATCAAGTGATTAAAGTGGAAAAAATGAGACCAATAAAAAGATGACTTCCAGGAAGTAACATCTGTATTCTTAGAGCGAGAATTTTACGTGGGACCCTTTCCATGGGAAGGAAAGGGTTAACGAGGGAATTAGGGTTTCTTTTATTTGAAGCTTTAATGCCCGCATGAGATATTATTTTACCACGATTGATATAATCAATGATTTGATTGTAAACAATCTTACTTTATTTATATTTTCACATTCTCGCGATAAATCGATAAAAAAAATTCTTGAAATAAGAATACATTTTCTTTAAACCTACTTTTGAGTGTTAAATAAGAATTTTTCAAGGGAGGAAATATTTTTCTATTTTTGCACTCGATTTAATTTTATTCGATAGTCAAAAGTAAAATCTTATTAAGATTTTTAGAACACTTTTTGATTGTTTTGATAACATTATCTTTCTCATTTAGGATTATTGATTAGATTAAATATTCTAGAAATTGGCATTACTACTTTTTCAATAGATAAATTTTGAAGGTCTTTTCAAATCAATTATTTATCACAGGTATATCTTTCCTCGGTCAACTTTCGATAAAAAGTTTTAAAAATAGTTTTAGAACAACAATTTTTCGTGAAATTTTATTTCAATTTAATTTTTTTCATCTAATCATAAACATTTACTTATTTTCCTCATAATTTCTTTAAAACATGTACCCAATTCTGTACATTATAATTTAATTCATTATATTTACTAGCAAAAAGTAGAGCAGAAATTATTTATTTAAAAATCGGGATCTTTGAAAACTGACTTCAACCGAGCGAAATGTACCGAATTTTCCACCCCTCAAATAAATAGAAATCCTTCCTCGAAATAAATGATAAATAAATTGTTATATCGCATTCAATAGGTAGTCTCGATTATCTGAATTTGTCTTGTTTTATTTTCTTTGATGAAAAGTGTTTGTGGTATTGCGAATTGGTACCAGAGGGTATACTTATTACTTACGGATGTGACGAGAGAAGGACACGGCCAAGAAGTCGAGGCACTGAAAAACCGAGCTGCAATCTCGAAGGTGGTGTAACGCCGTATTCAGAAAAACCGGAAAGTTCGTATTTTCGAAGAGGCACGCGAGAAGGAATAATCGAGAAAGAAAGAACGGAAGGAAGACAGAAAGAAAGGCGGTAATAATAAAATAAAAAAATGATAAAATAAAAAAAAAATAAATAAAAAAAAGAAGAGGACTAATGGAAAGGGAGGAGAGAAAGGAAGAGGAAGGAGCGGAGACACAACGAAGAGTATCTCAACGACGGGCACAGCAGTACCTTCTCGTCGGGCGTTCGCTGCCGCACTGATCCGAAAAACATTCCGGATGGGTCTAATATCTACTGATTTTCGAAAAAGAGAGGGACAGAGATTAAGGTTGATTAAAAAAGGAAGAAAGAAGAAACGAGAAATGGAAAGAAGAGAAAAAAAAAAAAAGATAAAGCGAGCTTATCACCTCTGAGACCCAATACACCCACTCGACTCCCCTCCCCTCCTCCCCCACCAACAACAACCCCTCACGGAATATGACATACCTCGATGTGATTAATTATGTAATAATGCTAAAGTTTTCCCACCTTTCAAATCTAAACCGGAATTCGTAGGTTTCTATTAGTTGTTTAATAATTGCTTTAGTAGTGTTTTATTATTACTTTTTAGTGGAGAACTACTAATTTTTAGTTGAAAAGTAATGATTGATTTATTAGTATCAAATTGAATGAATTATTAAGGCTTGATGAAGAAATTCAGTTGAATTTGCTTTAATTGAATTGAATTCACTCGAATTGAGCTGAATCCACTTTCAAGGAATTGAAATCACTTGAATCCTCTTAAACTGACTTGAATTTAGCTGAATTTACTTGAATTTGAATTAAATAAATTGAATTTATTTGAATTAACTTGAATTTAGTTTAATTGAATTAAATTTCATTGAAGTTAAATGAATTCGTTTGTATTGACTTTAATTTTTACTTCTTGAATCTCCCGAATTAAAGTAGATTTAGCTGAATTGAATTGAATTCGATTGCAATGAATTGAATTCATTTGAATTGTCTTGAATTTTGTTGAATTCACTCGAAAAAGTTAAATTCGCATGAATTGAATTGAAATCACTTACATTTGTATCAATTAAAGTCACTTGAATTTCTATCAATTGAACTTACTTGAATTCTCTTGAATTAACTTGAATTTAGCTGAATTGAATTGAATTCGATTGCAATGAATTGAATTCATTTGAATTGTCTGGAATTTTGTTGAATTCACTCGAAAAAGTTAAATTCGCATGAATTGAATTGAAATCACTTACATTTGTATCAATTAAAGTCACTTGAATTTCTATCAATTGAACTTACTTGAATTCTCTTGAATTAACTTGAATTTAGCTGAATTGAATTGAATTCATTTGAATTGTCTGGAATTTTGTTGAATTCACTCGAAAAAGTTAAATTCGTATGAATTGAATTCAAATCACTTGAATTTATTGAAATGAAATTATATTCGCTTGATTCGAATTGAATTAAATAGAATTGACACTTGAATCATTTAAATTATCTTGGGATGAATTAATGTTCACTTTCTGCTTCACTGCAATTCAACTGAATTAATTCGAATTTAGTTTAATTTCCTTGAAAAATGAGTTAATATGTGAATTAAATTCCATTTAATCAAGATAACTTTAAATCTTCTTGACTTCAATTAAAGTAAATTGAATTCCGTCGAATTTCCTTGAGTTTAGATGAATTGAGTGTAATTTCCTCTCTTTGCCATTTGAATTAAGATATGAATTAAATTTATACTGAAATTCACAGAATTTAGTTAAATGTGGTCCTCACATCTACGTTTCCTCAAAAATCCTAAAATTGGACTTGACTTCGGCTGAGGTCAAATTAACTCCATTGTGTCAACTAAGACTTAAATTGGATTTGATTTCAGCTAGGATCAAATCGACCCCAGTATTAAAATCACTTAAGTTGAATTAGATACACTTGAATTAAATTGACTTAATATTAGCTATTCAAATGAATTCACCTGAATTCCGCTTGAAATAACTGGAATTTATTTGAGTCCACTTGAATTGTCTTGAATTGTTTCGAGTTATATTTAATTGCACTTGTTTGAATTAATTTCAATTGAATTGATTTGAATTGAATTGAATTTCACTTGAAAATATTTGAATTGACTTGAATAAAATTCTGTCGAAGTGGATTTGAATTTGTTTGTATTTAATTTAAATTAATTCATTTGAGTCGAATCCAATTTCCACTTACTTGAATTTAATTACATAATTTCAATTCACTTGAGTTGCATTGAATTAACTCAAATTGAATTCGCTTGCAGTAACTCAAAATTAACTTAAATTGAATTGATTTCACTTGCAATGACTTCAATTGACGTAATTTACTTGAATTCGTTTAGATTAACTTTTATTGAATTGAATTAATTTCCAACGGCTAGAATTTATTGGAATTGAGTTTAATTCGCTTGGATTCAATTAAATTAATTCAACTCAAATGAATTCAATTGAATTGAATGAAAAATATTGTACAAATAATTAATAATCCATGCGAATTAATTTCGATTCACATTATTGAAATAAATTATCACTTCAATTCCATTCAAGCGATTTAAGTTCAAGAAGTGAGTTCAATTCAATTCAATTCGAGTGTGTTACAATCGATGAAATTCAAAGTGAATTGAATTTACTATAAATGAAATAGAATTATAATGAAGTGAATTGGAGTTAAGAACTTGCTGTATGGTTTATGGTTTATAGTTTATTACTGCAACGGGAGGAAGGGGGAGGGGGTGAGTTCGCATTGAGAAAATATTGTAGGCAGAGTGCCTGGGGCTGATCTTCAGCAGCTGTGGGTGGTCGGCAAATTTATTTTGCGACGAATTGAAACTAGTTTCAATCGACGTCTCATTTTACGTGCCCGTTGTACACGCTATATTCATACAGTCTATCCTAAGCTTATCTATCCCATTCTATTGCATTTCATTACGGTTCAGACTAACTCGTTTCATTCCATCCTACATTCCTATACATCTTGCATATAAGATCCACTCTGCAGTCTGGCAAGTCGAATAGAACTCCCTCGAGCTTCTCAGATCGTGTCCGACTCCGAGCTTCTTTCCTATCTTGCTTCAGTAAGCGATGCTAGTTTCTCATTTTTTCAAAAAAAAAAAATAAAATAAAATAACTAAATACCAAACCGTGTGAATAAATTCCCATAAATCTGGAAAAGACTTTAAACTGGTTTCAAATGGGAGTCGCGGCAAAACCATGTAAGTGCCATGGGAAAAATTGTTCAGGAGAGCAAAAAAACCTTCTTAAAAATCGAATTTTTAAAATGAAAAGAAAAATGAGAAAGTTCGAGATTTGATGAAACTCTACAGATCTCAATAAACAAAATTTTGGAAAAATTGAATACTTTTCGCGATAAATAGCGTAAAACGAATAGAAGACGTCTCAAGAAAAAAATTATTTTTACATTGTTTAACCCTTTAACGGCCTTAAACCCTTTAACGAATTTAAAAATTCGAGATACGAAAAAAACTAATAGCGCCATTCGATTTTTCGCAAAAAATTATATAACGTTAATGCTTTTCGCAAAATTTTTATGTATGAGATTATTTTTTAAAAAATTGTGTTTATTGTATTAAGATTTAAAGATTTTAGAAACATTACTGTCATTAACTGTACATAACCAGGGAATGAATTTTATCAGTTGACGATTTATTACTTCAATTTATTATGCAACCTCGTAATCATATTACATTTTTTAAATGCTCGCCAACGGTGCTTTTTTATCTTGTCTTCAAACTTTACATAGGGACTTCTCTACTTCTCTTCACTTTTCACCTTTCTCTATTTATCTTCTACTTTTTTTTAAGAAATAACATCAAGTGGACATCATCCGGAAAAAAGGTTTCATCAGATTTTGAATTAGAATAAAGAATTAGATTAAATTGAATTGACTTGAATTAGCTTGCAATACTTTGAATTGAATTGACTTAAACTCATTATTTTGAATACACTTGAAATTAATTGAACTCGATATGAATAACTTGAATTGCATTCGTTTTCAATAACTTGAATTGAATTCGATTTCCATAATATAATTAGAATGGACCTTAAGGGTGTTGGAGACTGGTTCTAATCTAATCGATTTCTTTATTTTACTTAACAAATATTAAATTTGGAACTTTTTCCCTCTGTAGAATTAATCAATTTTTAACTATAATTATGCATACAGAGCGAAAAAATATCTAATTCAAATATTTCTTAAGTAAAATGAAAATATTGAATTTTGAAATTACATTTTGAATTCTTCATTTTACGCAAAAAGCATCGAAACTAAATATTTTTTCGCTCTGTACGCAGTTTTATATTTGAAAAAATATTAGCGCTACAGAGTGAAAAAATATTTATCTATAATTTTCATTGAGTAAAATGGAGAATAGAATTTTGAGCTTAACACTTGGGTCCAACTTCTTGCTACAATTCAATTTAGTTTAATTTATATAAATTAAAGTGAATTCCTCTAAATTGAATTTAACTAAAAAGGTTACTCGACTTATAAATTCTTTGCGCAAATGCGTTTATTTGTTTGTAAGATACTTTAAAGATAAAACCACAAGGAAACAAAATTGTAACTGACCTTCAAACGGAAAATGTGTATATAAATCTATGATTAAGAGATAAATTTGAAAAGCTTAATACACAAAATATTTTCAAACGCACTCATGTTTAAGATAAAAATATGTACAGGTACGTAGCCCATCAAACTGTCATTGTCAGTTTCATATCACATGTTGCAGTACATATTTACCCACTCAAACAAGTGTTTTTGTTTGAACTAGTCTTTTCCTTTTAGATAGAAAAATATCTTAATTAAACTTATTGAATTCAAATACAAACTCTCAAATTAGTCCGACCTTGAATAATTTCCCTACACTTGACAAATCAAACTTTTCATGCTACTTTTTTCACTGCTCGCATTAAAGGCGTTAGCCCCAAGTGTTAAGCTCAAAATTCCATTCTCTGATTTACTCAACGAAAATTATACATAAATATTTTTTGCATAAAATGAAGAATTCAAAATCTACTCTTAAAATTTAATCTTTCCAAATTTAATATTTGTTGAGTAAAATGAAGAAATCGACTTTTTAGATTAGAACTTTACTCCAACATCCTTAACTATAAAACATATCCATATTTACATATACATATATTTTCTTTTAATCAAAATTGCTTTAACTTTTGATGAACTACTTTAATTATGAGGAAAATGAGTTAAACTTTCGCGATAGCCTTTGTAGTATATAAATCGATTCAATAATATTTATTCAATCACCTTTATTAATAGATTTCTTTATTAAAAACTTTATTAATTTTTTCTACTCTTGCATGATTCAAGATTATTTTCAAACCAAGAAATTCCGGATTTTAATCTTTCGAATGTATTTATTTATAAGCTTGTCAATAATTCCACTTGGAAAAAAAGCCAATTAATCGTCAATTTTCACGAAATTTTTTGTATCCCAGAAATGAAATAATTTTTCGAACTCGTGAAAAATTCTTCTCTCTAAAATTAAATCAGTCAAAATCCGTGAATTTGACTGAATCAGTGAAATTTCACTGATTCAAGTTTAGAGAGTTGAAAGTGAAAGTTTATAAAATAACTTCCGCTCTACTAGTCAGATAAAAGTTCTTGTTTATCGCTGATCAAAAACCGAAAACAATGCACTGTAAACATCCAGAGTAAACATGCTGAGTTGGCGCGACAAAATAATCGTGATTCAGATTGCAATTTTTTTTTAACAAGTTGGATTAGTTTCAGAAAGGGAGGAAGTCTGGAATGAAGAGGACTTACCAATTGTTTGTAGGTTCTCTGATCAAAGATTTCAACTGCGTTTAATCATTTATTAGATCATTTCGGAGAATAAAGGGAAGATTTTCGTTGTTCATATCGATGCTAGGATCTAAACTGCGACCAAGTCCCCCGATCACTGCAATACTGAGGATTAAACAACTGAAAGATCCGTCCTGCTTCAACTGGTAATGTACCATCACCGAGAACAATTCTGCCACAACGGTACTCACGTTCACCTGCGCAAAAATGCACTTTGATTCGGTCCATCAATTTTATAAGTGTACCTAAACTTGAGGCGAAGAAAGAAAGTTTCCTGTTGAAAAAAAGTGTCTACAGGAAACTAAAAGATTGCAGCAAATTTTTCCAACTGTAAATTTCTAGAAATTACCTCACTTTTCAATATCTGAAAGAAAAGTGTAAAACTTGATCAAGCCGACACTGAATTATATAATAGTTATATAACAGCCATATAACATTTGGATAACAGCTGCATAACAATCATAGCACAGGTATGTAACAGTTGTGTAATATTCAGTTAACAAGTATAAAAAAACCTTTGAGAGGTATGAAAATACGTAAAAGTTATGTAACTGGCATGTAACAATTATATAACAGACATGTAATATGAATTTAATTCATATATTAACTCAACTGGAAATAAGATTTATTTAAAATAAAGTTGACTGAATTCAAGCCAATGGAACTAAAGGGGATTCAATTACATTTAAATGAAGTTAGAAAGATTCAAATTGAATTGGATTGACTCTAAAACTGTATAAAGGATATTTTTTTAAATTGTAAATTAAATAATTCCATTTATCATTTTAAGAGCTGTAGTAATTCCAATGATGACAAGTTTATGTTTGAAATTCATAAATATTATCCTTGCAATCTAAATTTTCAGGAAAAAAATTATTAAGGAAAACGAAAAAATAAAAGACTAATTTTATTTTATAAAAAAATTTATTTTCCCAAAAACAGAGAAATGTTGTAATTTTATACTATATTCGGTGGTCTGTTTAGATACAAACTAAAATTGAAAATTTCTTAAGAAAAGTGGAAGTATTTCCTGGTCCCTACCGGTCCAGTAGCCAGTTTGAGTGGAAATTTACTTTAAGGGTCTTAGACCCAAGTTCTAATCGAAAAATCCGATCTCTTCATTTTATTTAATAAATATTATACTTAGAAATTATTCCCCTCTGTAGTGGTACTCATTTTTCAAATAAAAGTATGGCTACCGAATGAAAAAATACCTAATTTTAATACTTTTTTTCTTTTGTAAAATGACAGATTTGAATTGTGAGTTTAAATGTCGAAGTCTTCAGTTTACTCAAAAATCATTGAAATTCAACATTTTTTCGTTCTATAGACACATTTCTGTTTCAAAAAAGGGTTAGCCTACAAAGCGAAAAGATATTAAATTCTAATAATTGTTGAGTAAAATGGGAAGATTGAAGCTTGGGCCTAACGCCCTTAAACTGTGTATATTAAAATTGAAATAATACCAGTTGATCCTAAATTTCAAAACCCAATTAATTCGCGATGGCGAAAGGATCGAGGTCAAGAAATAAAGTTGCACTTCCTTATATAAATAAATTTCTAGTTTCGGACGAAGATAATATACAGTTGACGTATTTCATTAGATCAGACATGCATACATACACAATTAAGTCGATGGGTCACTGAAATACTTGTCGGACTGGTCATCGTAGAAAATTCTCGATTAGAGAGATTCAGAGATCTATCAAAAGCGTTGATGAAAATTCGACTGCTGCGTCGGCTGAGCTGTTGAATAAACCATCCCTGGAGGTTGTTGATGGGTCATTGCGTGACTTTGGTGTTGATGAAATTCTGGTGCTCCATGAGGTCCATTCAGTCGCACTCTTTTCGGATTTTGACCGTGATTGTGTTCACTGTTACCTCCTTGCTGCTGCTGATTTTGTTGCTGAAAATTCAGATTACGATAGCCTCGCGTCAAAATTCTGCCCCTTACAATATTCGCTGCATTTTGGTTTTAATGATTCCAAATTTCGAGTGCTTCTGTGCTTACTTTTAGTGATTTAAAAGTCAGGATTTTTCAAAATTCGAGGGTTTCCGAATTCAAATGCTTTTACAAACAGATAAAATCTTATAATACAGAAAATGTAAAAAATTGAAAAGCGTTCAAATATAGATATCTTAAAGCTTCTCAAATTCCTTTCTAAATTCTAGGGTCTACCAATTTATAGTGGCTTTCGAATCTTGAACTTTCTGAACTTGAATACTTCATATTTTTAGTGCTTTTCAATTTCGGAAACCTTCAATAAAATATGTTTTCAAGATTGAAAAGCTTCTTAAATTTAATAGTTTGGAATATTTTAAGTTTTGAAAGTTTTCACTCTAAATACTTTTTTCGTTTTAAAGCTTCCAAATTTCAAGAGCTTTTCAAATTCGCAAACATATTATTTGTAAAAGGTTAAAAATGCTTTTAAATGCATAAACTTTTTCATATTCGGGAGCTTTCGAATTTTTACGAGTCCAAATTTCAGGGGTTTTTAAATTTAGAATAAGTTTCCTAATTCAAGCTTTCTAAAAGTTAAAAATCCTTCCAATTTTAAGAGTTTATAAAAATCGAGTGCTCCCAATTTTGAGAGGCCATGAAAATCGGCTTTTTCTAAATTGTTAACAGATATGAAAGGCTTTAGAAATTTGAGTTAAGAACTTTTTTCCAATACCCTTAAATTAGAAACTTTGAACAATTCGGTAGCTCGTAAATCGGAAAAGTGTTTGAAGCTCTCAACTACAAATATTCTACTAAATGAAAGGAAAGGACATGATTGATGCTAAAAATCTAATTCTAAAGGATAAGAAAACTCAACAATTCTACTTTTGGACTTCCGGTACGACTCTTATGCAAAGATTTATCAGCAAACATCGCAAAAACCCGACTACCCGACGGTATTGACAAAGTTTATGCGGCGCTTACTCTAAATACATACCTGATCCTACTTGAAGTCCAAGCACTTTTTTGGGTATCTCTACACACGTCTGATACGAATTAGGAATGTTTAAACTACATAATAAGTACCGTTTGTTGCTGATTCTGCCTTGCTTTGTTTTCAGTCTTTTCCTCTGTATCGTCGTCTGTCAGGAATTCCCTCTTGGGATAAGGAATCGGACATCCAGCGAAAATACTGAAATTTCGAAAATTAATTAGAATTTTGAAAAAGAGAATAGAAAGGACTTCGGTGTCCTAAAAAATAAAAGTTTTCTTACTCCTGAGTTGGTAGTGGTTCCTCTGAAAAATAAGCGTCTTGCATCGATTGTTCGGAGGTGATTCTTTTATTAGGATCCATCGCTAATAGCCTTTGCAACTGAAAAATTAATTAAATTTATGTTGTAGAATTTTTTACATATTGTAAATATTCACGGATACAACTTATTAAAGAAAAAAATCTTACCAGAGCAAATGCTTTACTATCCGGTTTAATTTTATGCCGATCCATGTATTTCGTGAGCGAACAATTTGCATAACTGTAAAAGAAAGAGCTAATATGAATATAAAATATAATTTCAGATAATTATAATTTCGAGGGCTTTCCTTCGTTTTTTTAATTTATAATTTTTCCCCAAATTCATTTTCAACATTTCTCTTCAAACGATGACTTCAAATTTGAGGATTTTCCAAAGTCAGATTTCCAAATTCGGGATCGAAAGCCTATAATCAAAATGAATTCAAGTTAAAAATAAAAAATACCTCGATCGCTTAAAATCTTTCAATAAAGTCGGATGCTCAGGCATTTTCTTAATATCCTCCCAGTCCTTTTCCATCGGGAATCCCATTACATTGAATATCCTGAAATTTAAAAATGTCTCATTGAACAAAATAAAGTCAAATAAATTACATGAAGCGTCTATTTAAAAACGAGATTTATTAAAATACTTTACCTATCCAATTGGTCATGGTGATATGGATTGCTAGTCTTAATATCCTCCTGTCTACAGTGAAATATTGGTTCAGAAGTTAATAACTCTGCGAATATGCAACCAATCGCCCAAATATCTGCGGAAAAGACAAGCCAGAAATATATGAATATGAAATCATTGTTAAATTCATTAGATATCAGTATTATTTAATTATTATTTTATTCGTTATTACCTATGGCTTTGGTGTAATGCCGTGCACCAAGAAGAAGTTCTGGGGCCCTGTACCAAAAAGTTACTACCACTGGATCCAGATCAGCGAGAGGCTTCAAAGGAGCATTGAATAAACGAGCAAATCCCATATCTGCTATTTTTACTCGTCCTCTTTCGTTGCCCTCTCCCATTACCAATATATTTGCAGGTTTCTAAAAAGCAAACAAAATGTAGATTAACTAACGTTATTTCGATTAATTCATCGCTAGAAAATTTAAATGCCTTCAAATATTTCAACTTCGAATATTTTTTAATTCTTAATGATTTTAAAATTTGTGTCGAATAAGTATCTTTTCCATGTACTGAAAGTTTTTGTTATAAATACATAAACGAATTAAATATAATTACCAGGTCCCTGTGAAGAACCCAATTGGAATGCAGATAATGAATACCATCTAAGATTTGATACAATAAGGATTTGACCATGCCTTTCGGCACTAAAACTGTTTTCTTGTTTGCTTTCGCTGCCCTATGGAATTTGATAATATGCTGAAAGTAAAAAGAAGATAATAATGTTATTAATTAGTCTCTAGAATTCTGCTAGAATTTAAACTGAAATTTAGATAATTTAATTCACCATTAAATATCTCATTTCTTTAAAATTCATAAATCGTACCCATAAATCGTGTTCTGCAAAGTCGAAGAGTAACCAAACTTTCCTGTCTGTATGTGAGAGAAACACGCGGATGAGAGTTATCACATTGATGTGTTTTAATTCCCTGAGTAACTGCAAAATATCAATAAATTATCTGTAATTTAATTTATTAAATAAAACTTTGGTTACCTATTTCATTACAAATAAATAAATAAATAATTTTAATTAATTATTTTCTATACTTACAGCTATTTCACGACATGCAGACATTGAAAGTCCAGTGCCTTCAATTTGCTTTAACCCGAAGTCTTTAGTGTCTGGGCGAGATTTCAGTTCACTGTCTGGAACACTAAAAAGTTTATAGATTTACATATATATATCTAACGAATTTTTAAGCGGAAACAACAGAATTTATAGTTGCCCTTTTATGATTTAAAAAAAAATTAAATAAATTTTTTGTTCTAATTTGATAAAGCAGAAATAGAATAAAAAGAAGATAAAGTAGAAAAAAGTCGATTTTTCAATAAAATACAAACAATTCCCTGTCCTAAATGCAATTCCCGGGTTTTTCCCGGTTTCTCGGTCCGCTAGACAGAAGAATTACAGAAATTTCACATGAATTCAAGTGAATTCTCGTGAATTCAGATATTTCAGGAGATTTCAGTGCAAGTGTATACCTGATTTCACAAGTTGTTAGCCCCTCGATAAATAGTTAACTATCCTAATTAAAACTAAATTTCCAACGAAAATAAATTCCGTAAAATTCAATATTCCAAAAATAATATCAAATTACCACACCTGAAATCTATAAAAGCAATAATTTATTTCCCTTGTTCCAAATATGATTAATTCCTTTAAAAATTCTGGATTTCGATTTAAAAAAAAGATTTTGGAGCCTCCCAACTTGATATAAAACTTTGCCAGCAAAATGATATTTAAAAAGATCAACATCACAAAAATTTCGGGCTGAAAAGTGGGGAAATAGGTTCGATTTTATAAATGGTGACAAAACAGGAAAGAGAGAGAAGCGAAGCCACACAAGTCACGATCGAACGCCCAACCCAAAAATGAAAAGTTCGTCTTCAGAACCCAGTTTCTTATACTCTGAAGCACGAAAATCACTGAGACTTGGCAATAAATAATGGGCAATATCAAACAAAATGAAAATAATTATTCCAGAATTTAATAATCGGGGAAAAATTGATAATGAAAAAGCAAGAAAACTAACCCTTCTTTCCTTCGAGCTTTGTAGACGTGTCCATAAGTACCTCTACCCACTTTACACCCTTCGAATTCGAACAAATCCTCCACCTTTGTTCGATCCTTTTGTGTTTTCATTTTAAATTCGTAATCCATCATGATTAATTTGGAGCACAACAGTTATCAACTATCGAAATTCATTTTGTTACTTTTGCACAAGACTCACAACACTAACGCAACCAGACTACAGTCCAGGTCAACTGACACAAACAAAGCATATATACAAAAAGTTGCCGTGTCGTCTGCTGTCTGCTGCTACAACTTCCGGTCATCGTCAATTGTTAGGCGCGAAATTTCAAATTCGCTATCAAAATTCTAAAAAAAAAACAGCCTTGAATTCGAATTTCTTTGATTGAATATAATTTAAGTTAACTCGAGGGAGATAGTCTTCATTTATTCTTTGGAAATTGCTCAAGTGTCTTTTATTAATTTATTCACTTGTTCGTTTATTTTTTTCATATGTTGGCAACGTCTCAATACGGAAGCGCATGGCAAAAAATCGTGACGTCGTTTCTAATTTCTTCTTGTATTTCCTCTTGCTGGGAAAATTAAGCTTACCGGTTTCTGAAAACAATTATTTTCATATAAAATATCGTTTTTTGGTAGATTGACGATATTCACAAATGTTCCCGACTCGTAAGTTAACAAATATGACTTTTATTGTTCTAGAAAATAAGAATGTTTTGAGTTGATGTCTGTCACGTTTTAACTTGCATCAACTTGCATGCTCGTGTTTATACATATTCCAATCATTGCATCACTAATTAATTAAAAATGCATTAATTAATTAATTATCTTTTTTAATTAATTTTTTGAGGCATAAAAATGATCAGAGAACCTATAAAAATCGTTTTTAGCGGTTGGAAAAAATTAAGTTTTTAACCTTAAATTCAATTTTGCGAATTAGACTGATTAGACGCAGTATTCTAAATATTCTTTTTATTTCTTTTCATCCTATTTCTTATTTTCACTTTTATTAATATTTTTTACTGTTGCAAGAATTAAAAATATATTTTTCCGGTAAAATTGCTATTTTTTCCGTTCTTTCAACATAATATTTAATTTTGAAATAATCAACATTTATCAATAAAAAGGTAATTGATATTTATTTTGCAGATAAAAAATGGATATCAGAGCTCTTCAGAAATGTCCGTTTAAGAAGAAATTCTGAACGGAACTTCACAGTTTGTGTGGAAGGGAATATAGGTAGTGGAAAAACGACATTCTTAAATCATTTTAAAGATTACAAAAACACAATTGTTATCCAAGAACCTGTTGAGCTCTGGCGCAATGTTGCTGGACAAAATTTACTGGTAATACTGAAAATTAAATTTCAAATTGATGAACTAGAATTAAGGGTGTTTAGTACAAATTATAATCTAATACATTGAATCTTCATTTTACTCAACAAAAATTAAAACTACATAGATATATTTTTGCTCTTAGACACTAATCGGTAGACATTTTTTCGTTCTTTATTTATACTCCTATTTTAGAAGTGCGTATCGTTACAAAGCAAAAATTCTAATAGTAATATTTGAATAGTAAAATGAAGAAATTGAATTTTGAGATTAGAACTTAGATCTACACCCTTAAGTTAGCAATTTTGAAACCTTCAATAATATTACATCGCCTATTAAACTTGTAGGAATTAGTCTACAAAGAGCCGACTCGCTATGCCTATTTATTCCAATCTTATGTTCAATTAACAATGCTTCAATTGCATACACTAAATACACCTCAGCCTTATAAAATTATGGAAAGATCTGCATTTAGTGCGAGGCTTTTTATCGAGAACATGAAACGCTCGAAAACTATAGATAAGGTCGAGTTGTTTGTTCTCGATGAATGGTATGATTGGTCGCTTGCAAATTCCAGAATTCAGACTGATTTAATAGGTAAAATGTTAAATTAAATTATACCTTTTTCTCTTTCTTAAGCTTGTTCCCGCTCCGTATTACTTTTATTTATTTTTTTATTTTAATAAAATATTCCTTGCAGTCTATTTGAGGACTTCGCCAGAAATAGTCTACAAAAGAATGCGAGAACGAGCGAGAAAAGAAGAAAATTGCGTGTCTCTCGATTATTTGAAACAACTTCATCAAATCCATGACGAGTGGCTTCTCGACCGAAAGCTTTTTTCTTTGCCAGCACCAGTTCTTGTCTTAAATGGAGATAAAAGTATGAAAGAAATCATAAGCGAGTTTAATATTTGCAAAGATAGCATCTACAACAAGGAAAGTTTGCAAAAATTATCAAAGGGAGATGATGAGTCCCAAAGGATAAAAAAATTGACGGCAAATGTTTCCAAATGAGAATAAAAAGAGGAAAAGAAAGTCAGAACAACAAGAATTCTAAATATCTTTATAATTACAAACATATTTCTGCAAGACAACTTTCTTTGATTGGGAAGTATATTAATTCTTACTTTTGTTCTACTTAATTTAGTTTACTCAATTTTTTACGTATCTGGAGTTCAAGGGCATTTAGTAACTTAACTTTTGACCAACAATTTTCTAGAATGTTGAGATGTGTGATATAAAAGGAATAAAATGATTCTCAGGTTGAATCCGGTGAAAGTCAGTATTACTATATAAAAAACTTAAGTTTTTACTAGAATAAGTGAGATAATTTACTTAATATACATATGTAGATTGAATGGAAAAGAATTTAAATACCAATCAAAAAATACGGGCTTTATAGTTCTCTACTATATAACTTGACGCATTCAAAAAATGAATAGTTTCAAAATGTTTCTACGAATTTAGGGAAATTACAAACTTCCTTATAAAATATATTCAATTATGTAATTACATAAAAAATAATAATATAAACTATTCTTTCTACTCTGGAATTTTCTATTTAGATAGTCTAAAAAACCTGAAAAAGTAGGTTCCTTTTTAGGCTCTCTTTAATCCTCCCAAAGTTTGGAAATCAAAAGGCTTAATTTCCTTTTTAATAAAACTTTATTTTCGGTTACAAAATTTGGGTAAAAGTTTAGCGATTTGCGTACTTTACTGGCAAGAGAATACAAATACGTATTGAATATATTTTGCAACAGTACAAAAACTGGCAGTATCAGGTAACGAAGCACTTTTAAAATCCGAAGCTTACTTTTATTACTATTCGCTAAAAATTCCGACAGAATTCTAATTCTAGCTCAAGCCAAAAAATTTTTTTTAAAATCCAATAAAACTCCAAATTCAATAAAAAAATAATCATAACGCGAATCAATTGATCGTTAATCTATCCATAGATTAATCAATAATCCATAATTAATCAATTTCAAGTGAACTTGGAAGCTCGAGTGTAATATAAAATCACAAACTTAGTCTAATTCTCCAGCTTAACTAATATTTTTGTACATCTCGACTTATTAAGTATCTTGTGCACACGATCGAAAATAATGAGATTTAAAACGCAATCTCTGGTAACAACTACAGGCATTTGTATATAATTCAATATTGTAAATTTTTCTCTAAAAAGCTTTTACTCTATATAATGTTAAAAATTTATCAACTGAAGTAATTGATTTCAAACTTCAAAGTTCTTAGAATTTTTAAGTTTATCTATACGTATAGCGGTAAAATGAATCTAGAAAATAGAAACTATGTCTATAAGTCGATCGAAGGTGCAAGGTCAATGTTTAAAAAAAAGTATAAAACGTTGAATAAGCCTAAGGGAATACTGGAATGTACAGTACGTATTATATAAATAAACGGGCAAAACTATGAGTTAATGACTCTTACATTAACGTGATCTACGTAATAAGAACTTTTCCGTGTTTTTATCAAAATGGAAAGATTATGAAATAGGAAATGAACTTTATCAAGTATTAAAAATTTCCAAATTTGGAAGAAACTTAAAAAAAAATCTAGGAAATTATACGCAGCCATATTCATACCAAACAGGACTCGTTTTGTCTTTCCTAGGTGGCGAATCGACTAAAGTTTCATCCTGAGTTGGATTCTGGACGTGATTTAAGTTGTTAGATTCATTTATAACAGCCGATACTCTATTGTAAATTAAAAAAGGACGAGGTTCGCTTGCAAGATCGGCTCTAGAGTTTGATTCCATTTCATTTGATCGCATTTCGTCTCCTGAGTGATGCAGAGACTCTCCAAGTCTCTTGTCAGACTGAAATTGAAAAAGAATTGATCATTTAAGGAATTTCAAAATATTATTAAGTTTTCAGTAAAAGAAATATTTATTTACCATTAAAGTGGCCGTCGGCGGCGTATCGTCTGTATAATAAACAGTTCTTCGGGTTCCTGGATGTCCTAAAGATAACGGATCTGCGTTAAGCTCACTGGGTTCCCTTGTATCTAAAAAATATTTATACTTCTTTTTAAAAAAAACACTTTTCTTTTACTCTTCTGAAAAAATTTGTTTCTAAAAAAAATAAGTACATACCTGTTACTCGTTGATCATCAATACTTGCGTCAGAATCGTTGCCTCCAGATTCAGATTCGCCCAATTTTCCTTCCGGTTTAACATCCTCTGCCCAAGAACGTCGATTCTAAAAAAAATTAGAAATCTATTAAATTTTATTCTAAACCACAAACAAACATTCAAATACGTTCAAATATTTAATTAATATTTTCTTACCTTATTTAGTAAATCGGAACTCGCCTTTCTGACTTTTCTGACAAAACTGGCTCCGAAGCTTTTCCTTGAATAACAATACTATTAGTATTTAAAATTAAATTAATTTCGGTCTCTAAATATGTATTTCTATAAACTTACTTCTTAGTAGAACAACTTCCCATGTTTCTGTAATGTTCCATAATTTTCTCCTCGAGCTTCACTTTTTGCCTATTCATATGGTTCAACTTATCTCTGTAAGAGAATAAGAAAATTTAACGTTATTACTTAAAAATATTCTTTTAAAATATAAATTTTAAAATACTAACGCGAAGCTTTTCTCCTCTGCATAGAAATGCTCTTTGTCTTCTAAAGTATGCATGAAAAGATCTTGATACTGATTTAAAAGAGCACTCGCGTGTTCCATTAAAGTTCGTCTGTCGTTGTCGATCCCAGAATTAATTTGCAAAAGGGCCTAAAAACACAAAATAAATAAATTTAAAAAAGCCTTTTGCTTCTAAAAATAGGGAAATCTATATTACACACACCTCACATCGCTGGTTGAGTTTACTAATCTGCATTTCCAAATTTGAACACCTTTCTTCTTTCCCACTCAATTCTCCTTGCATTTCCATTATTTTTTTACTCAATGTATGCGCCTCAGATTTATTCTTCAAATAATCCTCGTGCCGACTTTTGTATTCCATTTTTAACTGCTCGAGATTGGAGTATAAAATCCTAAAGTCCTCCTTGATAAACAAAATACGAACATTAAAATTCATTAAACATTAATAAATCATAATTAATGAGAAATTCAACTTTCGAACTTTTTTACCTTTAATTTCGAATGTTCCACTCTCAAATTATTCAAACTCTTCGCATTGGTCACCAAAGTGTCACGTTCATTCTGCAAAGCCTTGTTTTTAATTTCCAGCTTTTCGCAAGTTTCACGTAAAATTCGAAATTCATTTTTGACGTCCCTTAAAGTTATTTTCAAAATTTCTTTTTCCTGGAGAAGATTTTCGTACTCGTTGCTTAGCTGCTCGTGTAAAGATTGAAGAGTGACTTGATCGTGAACAAGACGAGCATGCGTTCGTTGTTGTCCTGTTCTTTCTTTCAAAAGCTGCAAAAATTCAATTTTTTAAATTACGAAACTTTAAATTAATTTTCAAAAGCTTTTAAACTTAAAAACAAACCTCTTCTTTTTCAGCGACGAGTTGCGAATTCGCTAATTGTAAAGCTGTATGTTGAGTTGCCAACGAAGTGCTCTGAGATTCCAAAGTAGTTACGTAGACTTGTAATTTAGCATTTTCAGACAAAAGATTCTCCGATGTTGATTGCGTTGTTGATAACTTCGTCTGTAAATTTTCCTGCTCCTTCTACAATTAAATTATTAATTTAAAAACTTTAAGTCTAAAGTATTTATAAATTAATATCAGACCACTTGGCGATTTTTACCTTTAGAGCTTCTAACTCTGCCAGCAAAGTCGAGCTTTTAATTTCATCTTCTTTGACAATCGTGACATCGTCAATTTTAACTTTTTCCTTTTCTGAGATCTCTTCAGTAATCGCTTTTTTAATTCGGTTGACTACTTCGGGTATTTCTGCGATTCTGCAATTTGCAATAAATTTCGTAAATTAAAATATTGGTGAAAATGATCAAGACTTAAAAAAGAGAAAGGACTTTCAGAAAATAAACGTAACCTTTCTAAGATGCAATCTAGAGGAAGAGACAACAAAGCTTCAACATCAAGTCCAAGTTTTTCCAAAACTGTGTACAACTGCTGAGTGTTTAATTTTTCAGCGACCAAATTCGATTGTAAAGTCTCCAAAGTTTCTCTGTCGATCGCGGCCCTCGAATCCAATTCTTTGCTAGATCTCTCAATTTCTTGCAGCCTAAAATATTTGGAAAATTATTTATTCAACCAAATAATTAAAGCTTCAATGTATCAGAAACTTTTTCGTTTAATTAGCTATCCTACCGTAAAATTTGTGTAGCAGAATTTTCAACTTCTTGTTCGAGTTGTGTTATCTTTCCTTCCAAAACTTCGATTGTGTTCGCTGCTTGATCGAGCGCAACATCCTTTTCCTAAAATTTAATTTAATTCAAATTACTTTTGATCAGGAATTTGATAGTTTTATAAAGTTTTATAATTTATTTATACCTCAAGAGCTTCTCGATATTTATGAACGTCGCGTTGAGCAGTGTCTCTTTCTTTCTCCAACCCAGCAATTTTTACCTTCAGTTCCGAACACTGAGAATTCACCTCGTCCTTTTGACTCTCTACATTCTTCATTTCCTCCAACTTCTGATTAGCAATTTCCAAAGTCCTTTCTATATCATCTGCTCGCCTCTGCACACTTTCCAAAAGTGTTTGAATTCTTTGTTTTTCATTTGCCGCAGTTTCATAATTCTTCTCCATATCCACAAGCTTTATATGTTGCGCCTGCAAATCCTGCTGTTGTTTTTCAAAGGCAGTTCTTTGAGTTTTCAAGGAGGCCTGAAGTTTCTTATTTTCCTCGAGCGCTTGCTTACAAACGAGTTCCAAATCCGAATTCTGTTGCGAAATTCGTTCACAATTATCGGTAAGCGACTCCATCTTGAGGGAAAGTTTCTTCTTTTCCTTTTCGAGTTCCAAAACGCGCGACGAACTTTCGTGGAAGGAATTTTCTTTCAGAGATTCAATTAGAGTTAAGAGGCGACGGTTTTCTAATTCGAGTTTCAAGGCTCGGGTCTGAGCATTGCTTGTTAATTGTTCCGATAATGGGTTTTCCGTAATAACTAGAAATTTAAGTTAATTTTTTATTGTAAACAAATATTATAATTAGAGTAGGCCTACAAAGCAAAAAATTATCCAGTTCTAATTCTCCTGGAGTAAAATGCGGAAATAGAATTTTTAGGCCAAGACTTTAGACTAGAGATAAAAAACATATATTGCAAAATAGTTTTTTATTACCTGGTTCTTCAGAGTCGCTCACAGATCCAGCAAGCGCAGCTTCGTTTGCAGCTTTCGTGATTTGCTGAAGATGAGTATTTTCTTCTAAAAGCTCTTGATATTTTTCCTTATCAGCCGCGCGTTCCAAGGCCATATCATTAAGAAGCTGCTTGCATTTTATTATTTCTGCCTCGAGATCTAATACTTTGTCAGCTCGTCTTCTTGACGTACTTAGTTGCTCTTCTAACATTTCTCTCGTTTCCATCAAAACTCTAGAAGTGATAATAATAATCAGTTATTAGATTTAAATTTTAATTTTAATTAATGTACTTAGTTTATTCATAAAAGCAGGGAAGAAAGTTTTTTTATAAACTTATTTTACCTGTTATCTTCTCGCAATTCCTCTATTCGAGTTTTATAAAACTCGATATCGGTAAGTTTCTCTCTATAGCGAGCTACTTCCATTTCGAGGCGATCCGCCCTTTCCGCTCTTTCTATCACAGCATCAAGCTCATCTCTATAAGATTTTGCGGTCCTAGCTTCCAAGACAAGTTCCTGATTCTGAAATTCAAATATTTAAAGTATATATTTAGAATGTTAAGGAATGACATTTATATTTTGAAAGGTTTAAAAGCAGTTTATTTAAAGGCCTCATTTTAAATTTAATTCTCATTTCTGGAAAAACTAAACTGTCAAGCTAAAATTCTCAACTTTTTTATTTTACCTCTTGCTTTAATTTTCCGACTAAAATTTTGTTGTGCTCGAGTTCTTCCTTGCTTTCCAACAAAGCTTCCGTTTTTTCTTCCCTATTATGAAAAAAATCAATAATATAGTAGAGGTTCCAAAATAAAGAAATTTTCCCTAAAAAAAATCGGTCAGTTTAATTAACTCACAATTCTTGACGTTGTTTTCTGACTTTGGACTTCCAATCGGCCAACTCAACAGCATAGTGATGATTTTCTTCCCTTTCAGACTTTGCTGATGCGTTCGACCGTTGTGATTTATTTAATTCCTCTCCTTCTGTGCTAAAAGTCGATTCATTTTGATCCGCAATCTCACTTATCGCTACACTTTTCCATTTCTAAAACAACAAGAAATATTATACATTCATCGCAAAATAATAATAAAAAAAAAAACAAATAGAAATTATTTTAATTACCTCACGATACAGATTCCGTTCTTGTATCAGTTTCTTAATTTGCGTAAAAACGTTTCCCATATTAACGTTCTCCATCGAATCCTGGGTAATCACGATATCCTGATAAACAGTTACCTAGAAAAAGAAACGAAATTCTCATTATGGACTTTCGTAACGTTCTAATCCTTAAAATTCTACATCTTTATTTTCAAAATAGAAGTATGGAACTTAATTCTGAATTATTAAATAATCACCTGCTTTATACACTCAACGATCGCGACTTGAGTAGCAACATTAAGTTGTTTGATTTTGGTGATAAATTTCTCTTTATTCGGACAATCAACTGCACAACCCAGAAGTAAAAGAAGTAAAAGTCCCATATCTTCGATGTGTGACTCTGGCTCTTTTCCCAAATTCGTTGTGTCTGGTAACCTCAGAAGAAGGTGGCCCAGTTCTTCTTCATAAAATTGCTTCATGTTCCCTACGATGATTTCTAAGTTTTTTATCCTCTTGTTTACATTTCCTAATGATGGTATCACTCCATCGTGCAAAGGTTCCGGGTCTCTAGAAATGTAATAAGAAAATGATATTAATTGAAAGGATTAAAAGAGAAATTACGGTGTATAGATTGAGATTCTTCAACTTTTCCTAGATTCTGTTAAATTAATTATATTGAAAACTAAAAGACTCACATTTGCAGAAAAACGCTATGAAGCAGAACTCCATCCACCAAATCGTCATAATTGGCCAGCGAATTTGGATCATCGAGACAACTAATGAACTGTTCAAAAGAAAAAAATATTACAATAGTATTTAATTAAATATTAACTCTCAATTTATTGAGAAACATAATTTATAGAATTTATAGTTACCCAAGTCACTAACGGCCCTGATAAAAACTCATCAATCTCCGCGGTAGCCATTCTTGTTTTTTAATCAGCCTCTCATTTCACTTTGAAAACAGATCCTGTAAAATAAATCTATAATTAGTAAAAATTGTATAAAAACGCATCTTCTCTAAAAATTAAGTTTGTACTTTCTAGATAAAATAAGAAAAAGAAAATTTACTCCAGAATTAATTAATGTGCCTAGTAATTATTTATTATGACCACCAAATAAATCTCAATTAAAAGAAAATTTATTTATATAACTACATACAACTTAACTACTTTTAAATCATATAAGTTTGAAAATAGAGGAAACTCTTTGGAAATAACTAAACGAAGAAAGCAAAGCCATGTAGATGTATCGAAATTACTATAATTAATCAAAAATAACAAACATAAACAAATTACATTAAAAAAATGACAGCGAATGACAAAACTGGAGGAGAATTCGAAACAAAATAGAGAAACTTACAAAATCGAATATTTAGTTGTATTTAGTAAGTGTTAGTAAGCGACTAACCACTAACTGCCACTAACCGTTGAAAGACCGTTTTCTTCTGTTTTCTTCTCAGCATAAAAGCTCATTAACTGCGGGGGAGGAGAATCTATAAAGACGCTCCGTTTTTTTAAGATGGAGCAGAATTTCTCCCGGGAATAAGCACGTTCACTAATTCACTCGTCAAAATAAGAACTCAAAATAAGTTAATTATACCCTCAAAAATCTCGCGTAGCGGCATCGACACCCTCACAGAATAAAAATAAATGGATAAATACTTCACTTTCCAACTCCTCGAGTATTTTTAGACCGATTGCACGGTCGTTTTCACTTTCATTCTCGAAGTTCGGGTCTTCGAACTTTAGCTTCTTCATAAAGAAATAGAGGCCCAGAAAATTTGACGTTTAACAAATCAAAATGTAATCGCTTCGGAATTTTCTTGTTAATAAAATATAAGGTGGCAATTGTAATACTGTAACGATATATGTAATGCAAAGCGTGAAGTACTATGTATAATTATATTCATGGGAAATACTTTTCAGAGTGCATTCGAGCACGACGAGGAAAGATGATCGGGCATTCGGGCAAAAGAAAGATAGAAAACTAGAAAAGAGTTGTGAATAAACAAAGAAGAGAAAGAAAAGAGAGTCGGTCGGCAATGCAGAGTCATTGTCGGTAAAACAGTGAAACATAATCTTTTTGTCAAAAGTCAATCTGTCAAAAGCGTCTCGACATGGATGCGAGCTGTCAAAATTCCGATCGTGATCCAAAATTCCTCTTCGATCAGCTGAGTACTGCTAGAAAGGAGATTAATAATTTAAGGTAAGATCAATTTTTCGTATTTTAAATTAGTTTGCAGCTGAAAAATATGTTTTTTCGAGTCCTACATAACCTATTCTTGTTGATTAAAAATCTTTAGAAACCTTCACTTAAAAGATTCCTCGCAGTATTTTCTTTATTCATTTTCGAGTACAAACTTCCGACCGTACAGTATTTTACAAATCTACTTCTTTTTATTATTTCCTTAATCTTTCATTTTGCCAATTTGCGTTTTCAAAATGATGCGGTCCCTATCTTACCGGCAAAAAACTTTTCAAAATTCTTTTTGTAAATGTAAATATTTAGGACCAGATTAACGTACCTTAATTTTTAAGTTATTATTTAAGTGTTATTTAATTAATCTAATTAAATTTTTATTGCGAAAAAGCAAATAATTGAATGTTTAATAATCCTTATTTCACATTTTAAAAACTTTTCGTTAATCAGACAACAGCTCAAGAATCTAAGATACGTTCATGAGAAGGATGTGGACAGAATCAAACGTCTTCTCGGCTTATGCACGGACGGCGTTTCCATTTTTTCCTCAAATACCGAAATTTCGAGGGAAGTGGAGCCAAGCACAAGTCAAGATTCAGACAATCTTTTGAAACTCAAGCCGATTGGCGTGATATCGACATGGTTTCCCAGCAAAAGAGGAACTCCTCGTCAACCTGGGATTTGTGAAAAAGCCCCTGGAAAAGTGACTCTATTCAATTCGGTCTTAAATAATCCAGAGCACGCCCTTGAGGGATTGAACGAATTTTCACACATGTGGTGAGAAATATTTTACATTTATGTATTTTTTAAATGTCAAGCTTTGAATTGAAGCCAGGAATCCGGAAATTTTCAATTTGGTACCTTTTAATCTAACAATAATCTAACAGATCAATTTTTCCAAATTTCAGGATTCTCTTCCACTTCCACAGAAATGATTCAACCCATATTCGAGCAAAAGTAGCACCTCCTCGACTAAATGGCGCAAGAACTGGAGTATTTTCAACGCGGTCACCTCACCGACCTTCTCCAATCGGTTTAAGTCTCGTAAAGATCGTAAAGATTGAAAACAACTCAGTCTACTTCGAAGGGGTTGACATGGTCGACCAGACTCCAGTTCTGGACATAAAACCTTACATTCCCCAGTACGACAATCCCCTGCACATAGAAAAGTTGCACACGAGATTACCAGTTGAAGTGGAAATGGTAGGAAACGGTAGCGAAATCCAAATTTCTGAAAGTCTGAGTCTTAGAGATAGAGCTAGAGAAAACCTCACAAACGATCGCTCTAATCCTTCTGAAGAAGTATATTCTAGTTCCCTTCCTCAAGAATCCTTTCAAGGTGATGATATAGACACTTCTGATGTTTCGAGGGACGAGGAAATTGCCTTGAGACTCCAAGCGGAAGAGTTTCAGGAGAATTACTATCCTGATCTTGAAAACGATGCTTCGGATTCAATAATGCAATACTTGAGGCCGAGGCAGGAAACTCCTGCTGGAAATGGCGTTGTGACGAGGAATACGGAAAATACAACTTCGACGAGGAATTCAGAAAATCCGACTTTGCCTAGAAATTCCGAGAATGTGACTTCAACGAGGAATGTAGAGGAGGAAGTTGCAGAATCGAGGGAGAGAATTCGGAATGTTAATTTGGATAATAGAGAGGAAGATAACAGGAGGACAGAGGATCGAGTTTGGAGAAATTCGAGGCTTTTGGAAAGAGCTGATGGTTCAAGTACGGTTTGCGGGACGGATTTGGATTTGATAAGGAGAAGAGCTCTGAATTCGAGGCTGGATAATTCGCCAATTAGGATGGGAGTTCGGGAGGCACCGGATGGGGAAGAAGGACTCGAATCGCAGACTCTCACACCTTCACAGACGGTCCCAAATATTGAGAACACGACGAGGAATTTTGGAAACCCCTCTGGACCTGGGGATACTGCTTCGGGAACTGGAGCAGAAAGTAGAAGCGTTCAGAATATTAGGAATGAAGGTAGTATCTTGTTATTAAACATTAAAATTTAAAACTTCTTATCTTGAAACTAAATTTAAATTTTTCTTTCAGTCCTTCCAACAGAAATTCGAGTTCCTGATTGGATATCAAGGCCTCAAACCTCAACTCTCTCAGTTGTCTTCAACGAACGAGCCCTCGCACAATTAAACGAAATTCTGGATGACAAAGCGGATGAAGAAAAACACGCAATTGAAAACGTCCTTCGCGAAGATCCAAGATCCGTCTACCTTAGGCAACGATGGGGCAACCAATTTTACACATTTCTCATTCACGATCTTCACATTACCTGCAGATTTGACGACAGCAGAAAAATCGTCACTGTCTTCCAGGTGCGACACGCTGGTCGCACCTGCGAATGTGGCGAACCGGAATGGCAATGCTTAGGTCATTCGCCCCTCACATAAATTTGTTTTCTTCACGTTTCTAGTCTTAGAAGTGACTAAAAATCTAGAATCCTCCAACCGACTTGATCATCAGCTTTGATTCAATTCCAAGCTTCACGTCAGAATTTTACTGTGATTTCCTTGAAAGTTTGCAATAGTAGAGAACTTTTTTTAATCGTACTTTAGAATCTATTTTTTAATTTTTCAGAGCTTTTTAATGTGTCTGAGATAAAATTGGAAACAATGAGAATTCTTTATAAAGAATTGTGCGAATTTTTTTACTCCTGTTGTGAATAGTTTAGTTTTTATAATTAAAAAATGTTTTCTTTATTTTTATACAGATTCTGTTTCCTTTTCGTGACAGGTTTCAATCAATTCAAAGTTTCTATGATAGTTTTACAAATGATAGTAATATTACTTGTTATTTTCTTTTTACTGTATTATATTTAACATTTTTTTCACGACCAACTTGCAATCTCAAAAGTTAAAAGCAGTTGAATTTCCTACCAGAAAAAAAGAACACTGAAAAGAGATTTTATCATAACTTAAGAACTGTTAAGGAAATATAAGCAACCATTTCTAATTTTAAAAATTTATTTAAAACGACTTTTACGAAAAGGGGCTTTCTTTAACCTTGACAGAGGTAATTTATGATCTTGCGAGCTTCGCAAGCAACTTGTACTTCAAAAATGATACTGCACTTTAAAAATCTACAATAAATCCTCAAAAAAAAACTCAAAAAGCTCTTTTACTACATTTTATCTTCCTTTAACTCTTTTTTTTCTTTCTGATAAAGAGATAATAAGAAATGGTATAAGAGATTATGTAAGATATTGTTAAGAACTTTTAAACCCTGGGTCGATACTTCCTAACTCACAGACTGGAAATTTATTTAGTATTTACAATACTGAAAGTGTATCGTTCCTAATTTTTCACGACATCAACTTTATTAACCTTTAGCCTTAAGTGTACATTCGTATCGTCGAGTCGGCTCCTGCCGAAAATACCCAGGGCTGAATTGGATGGAACATGACATCGAGAATCCCGAAATCGTTGAAGGATTCATGATTACATAATCGTTTCAGTGGAACGATTAGCGGATTTTGCATCAGATCGCTGAAAAAAAGAAACAAGTTTATTCATTAGTTTATACAAAAATATATCCAGTATACATACTATTTGATTATCGAAACTTTTGAAAAATCCAAGCCACTTTTGTCAATAGTTAAAAAATGAAAACTTACTTGTAAACCATTCCGTGGCAAACGATAAGTCCCTTGTCGTCTGCTCCCGAGGCGAAAAGAGGATATCGTTTGTGGAAAGCAACGCTACGAATTCCAGTTCCATGCAATCTTAAAGTTTGATATGGTTTGGTGCTCAAATCCAGATCAAACCAAACGACCTTGCGATCGTAAGTTCCCACCAAAACGTTATCGCCTCCTATAAAATAAAAAAAAAATAATTAGAAAAAGAGATTAAAGGTTAAAGATAATAATTTTGTAGATATCAGGATTCATATTAATTTAGCATTTTGACACAATAAATTCTTTTTTTACCTGGATGCATAGCCATTGAGGAAATCCATTGCGAATTAGACAGCAATTTCTTCACCATTTCCTGCTTTACAAGATCGTAAACTCTGACATTTCGTTGAGTCTGGAATTACAGAATAAACCGAATTAAAATTAAATAGTTTAAATTTAAATGTGCTTCCAAATTATATATTATATAATAAAATATTGAAGAGGAAGCATATTTTAAAAAAGAAAAGAAAACTTACAGCAACGAACAAAAATGGTCTGATCGGATGGAAAAGAACACATTGAATCAGACCCTTGGGTCTTCTGAAAGGAAGCTGAGATCTTCGCTTCGATAATTGATTGATCAGCACAGATCGATTTTGTCCATCTGGCATCACTGTCGCGAAATAATCTCCCTTTCCGTGCCACGTGACTTGTTTGACAGTTTTGAAGTGATTCAAAACTACCCTGATGCCATTTTTCCAAAGCTCATCTTCTGCTTGTTCCCACTGAACAGTTGATTGAATTCTTTCAGTGACTGTCAAATAAAGAAAAAAAATGTTAAACAAAAAGGATAAACTTGATTTGCTATTTACTTCAATTGATTGACAAGACTAATTGATTACATACCTATAACATCACTCTCAGGAATAATCTGCAGAAGCTGATCAGTCTTTTTTGTTATTAATTGATCTCCCACTCCAGGATTGATTAAAAGCACTTTCCTATCGGCTGCAACTGCTATCAGCGATATCGCTTGATTTGGACACCATGCAACACTTCTTATAACTCCACCACATGGAACTACTTTGACGCAACGGCCAGTTGCAATTTCCCAAACTGTGGATCATACAAATCATGACTTTATTAGAAATTCGCACAATTCTACTTAAAAAAATGAGTGTAAAATGAGGAAATCGACCTTCAAAAATAGTTTTCAAAAATCTTACTTCTCAGTGTCATGTCGTCGCCTCCAGAAGCGAAATATTCTCCCTTCCATTCAGAGCTCATGCTCCTTACCATGTCAGTATGTCCAGTGAAAACCATCGACATAGTCGTGGGGAAAGGTTGTAAATCCTTAGGACTCGGCAACTGCGGCACGAGATCTTCAGGCTGAATCGTCAGCTTCATCTTAATAGCCCTGGGGCACAAATAAAGATCCAAACATCTCTGGAATCTCTCTTTAATATACTTCGGATATGCAGGAACATGTCTTAGAGACTCAAACTTCTGTGGAATGAAATGCAATTTCCTCTTCCAGGGAGTGTTCTTGTATTTTTCGTAGGATTTCATTTCCTTCTCATCAAACAGATATTCAGCAGGCGGATTATAACTTTCAGCGTGACCTGGTAAAAACCTCTTAGGTGCTGGAATATGTTTATGAATACGACGCATTTCCTCTGCTTGATCATCAGTTTCCCAGAGCATGTAAAATTGAGGCTCATCTTTTTTCTGCTGTCTTTCCTTTTCCATTTCTTCTGAAGATTTTATCCATCCCATCTTCAGGGCGTGGACGAGTTTCGAAACCTTCTTGGCTTCGACCTTGGAAGGCACAAACGATCTTTTGTGCTCTGGGAATTTTCGTAGGGGTGTCTTCATCACTTCTGATGTAAACCATTCGACCCATGGCTGAAAAAAAAGAATTATGAGCGTTTTTATTGAGGAACAGATATTAAATGTTAAATGAAATTAAGGAATCTTACCGCGTATTCGTCAAACTGTGCATCTGGAACCTTCTGCTTCTGTATCCTAGTGATGAGTTGGATATCAGCTTCACTAAGGATAACATCTTGTCCCGTTTGTGGATCCTTAATCGTCCTCCAGAAATCTGGATCTTCCATCCTCTTCAGGAAATTATCGAGTTGATCACCCTTTTCCGGTTTCAAAATCCTCTGTCCATCCCAATTATACCCAAGATGTGGGTAATCATCATACCACTTCATTGGTACGTTACCAACCGTATTTCGAATGTCTTCTTCATCCGAACTATCGAATTCATATTCATCAGGAACAAGGCTTGAATTTTCCGCATTACTTTTTTCTGTGGTACTTTCACTCTCATTTTTGGAATCATTTTCCGCGGACTCTGATTTTTTCGAGTTCTTTTTTGCAGTTTCGGAATTCAACTTATCCGATTTTTTTGGTTTTAATTTACCTTGAGTTAACTTTTTCTTAGACTTTGTTTCTAGAGCTTTTGATTCTTTAGATTTTGTTTGCTCTGATTTCGATCCTTTAGATTTCAACTGTTTGGAGTTTGTTTCTTCAGCTTTCGACTCTTTTGATTTTCCTTTCTTGGAATTTATCTGTTTGCTAGACTTCTTTGCTGTGGATTTGGTTGGAAATTTGATGTTTTTTTCAACTTTTTCTGATTCTTCAGATTCAGGTCCAGATTCGTTTGTGGAATCCAAACCTTTCGAGTCGGATTCGTTATCTGAATCGACATGGTCCGAATCTGATTCGCCGGAAGCGTTTTCTTCCTCGCTTTCATCAGCATCATCATCGTCATCTTCCTCGGAATCGGTTTCTAATTCCAACTCGCTGATCTCACCATCAGAGTCGAAGACTAGTGGGTCTTTCTCTGTGTCCGAGTCGGGAATTTTCTCGAGATCTTCTGCTTCCTCGTCACTACTGTCATCTTCGTCGATTACATCGGATGCTAATAAATCTTCAGTTCCCGAATCCTGCCAGTCACACGATCAACAATAATACAATTTTTAATTTCAATTTAAAACATATAAAAACGAAAAAGCTTAGAAAACATCCAAAACTAGAAATATTCAAAAGCTTGAAAATATCTAGATATAATCATACAAAAATTTAATTTAAAAACATTAGAAATCTTGATAAAATTATTGGAAATTTACACGATCAAATAAAATGTATACTTGCTTGAGTAAATCTAGATTAATTCTAGGCGAAATTTAAAAATCACTGGTATTTTATATCCTCGATTCCTACTGTAAATTCACACAGAATTTTTTAGTATAAAACACATACACTGTAAGAAATAATTCGGTGTAAATTTACAATAAGAGTCGGGACGTAAAATTACAGTGATTTATAAAGGAAAGTAATTTAATTTTACAAGTAAGATTTACAATATAGACATCAAAATGTCAGGTTATGTTGATTTTTTGCTGCAAAACTTGCAAAATCATGAACACTTGTTTCTATTTGAAATAAAAGAGAGGTGAAGAATAAATAATGAAACTCCATCCTATCAATTGTTGAAATATTAAAGAATAAAAAAAACACGTGAAGGAAACAGACTGAAAGTTTGAAATTCGCGATTATTGTTAGAAAATGCTTACCACAGTTTCTTCAGAATCGCTCTCCTTCTCATTTTGAATTTCTTCAATAATTTTTTGAGTTGCTTGAACACTCTGTTTTCTTTTTTGCGGCTTTTTTGGAGCTACCATTTTTATATATTTCTCCAAAGGGGATTGTGTTAATCAATCAATAATCAATCAAACTGATCAAACCCAAATTTACAAACGATAAACACGTGGAGTGTGATCAGATGACGCCATATTGAATTTCAAGAATAATACATATATATACATGTTTTTAATGGCGCCACAATCGATTTGGCGCGAAATTTAAAACGTAATCGAAAGGGTGAGAGAAATACTAAAAAATAAATTCCTAATACACAATTAATTTACCGAATTGCTTCATTAATTAATGAAATTAAAATATATTCTTTAATTAGAAAAAACATTTTCTATCAAAAAATTGTTTTCAATTGAAAGAAATTTTTCTTTGATCGTATATCAAAGAAATGGTTCTTTGATTCAATGAAACTGTTTTCTGTGTGCAATGTAAAATTTTCCAGAAATTCTACAGACTTTTTATAAAGATTTTAAAAGTACAAATATTATTCGGAATCTAAAATAAGCTTTTAAATATGCATTAGTCGACATATGCTTATAAATAATCAAATTAGCCCCCTATTAGCTTCTAAATTCGTCTAAGCTTATAAACTTTTGTAGCATACACATTTTGTACATTATCCAAAGTATATAAAAATAGAGCATGCTTCTTATTTTAATCCAACAAATATAAAAAATAAAATAAGTAGGTATGTATCGATTTTCTTCTACTCGCCCTTACTATACTATTAACGCAATTGTAAAAATAGTCAATAGTCAGTAGTCCAAAGTTAGAAAAAAAGTTAAAGAAATTTAGATTTTACTTTGCGAATTTCTACTCACTCGTCAAAGGAATCTTCAACCGGAAGGTATGTATGCTTCACTCATTGATAAATGATAGTCTACGTCAAAAGTTACGATTATTTTATTATTACTCTCAAACTTTTTTACTTTCAGAAAATATCAAAGCTGCTCAAAAGACAGTGCAATCTTTCAAAAAACTTTGAAGGTTTATCGAAAGTGAAAGAAATTAGACGAAATGATCATTCGAAACATGGACTTCTTTTTTCCGGTACTTCTTTTCTTCATGACATATTTAAACTTTGCAAAAAATTCGACAGAAAACAATTTGGAGAAACACCCGATAAGGCATTTGAGAAAAGAATCAAAAGACGAGCAGAGCGAGGTACACTTTATTTCCGACTGCAAAACCGAAATCCAAAAGAGCAATGATTACCTTCAAGAAATAGCGCGAAATATTCCATCTCGTGTTACAGTTGACGATAAAAATTATACTCATTATGTAGCTCTTGAATCAGGAGAATTGTGCATCAAAATTTCTCGAGATACAACTGTGGTTATTATGATACCATCATCGGAGAAAAAGGTGTTAGACCTCTCAAAGTTCTTAACCATCTGCTCATCAGTGAAAATCCGGCCCAAAATTTTGGTTTTGTTTAAAGTAGAACAAACTTCAAATTACGAAAAACTACTTCGCCGATTATGGACCCAGAAATTCTTAGACGCAACGATACTCGAATTGGTAGAAACACCGCTGAACTCGTTACATAATTCTGACGAGAAATCTCAACCTGTAGCCACTTTACACTGGTTCAATCCCTTCACAGAAATTTACAGTAGGGAAAGACTCTTACCAGAATCTAAATGGTTTCCGAAGAAGCTCCAGGATTTGAATGGTTATCAACTGAAAACAGGTTTATATGAAATCCCTCCTGATACTGACATTCATATGAATACACTGAAGACATTGGCAGAGAAAATGAACTTCTCAATCGACCCAGTTACCTCTGATGTACCTGAATTGGGTACTGCTGACTGTGAGAAGGAGAAAAACACAGGTCTGATGTACTATGTGACACACAGCCAGGTTGATTTTATTGCAAATTTCATAGATGGTAAATCTCAGTGCGAATTGTATTTGATCGAAAGCAGCACGGCTATCTATCCTTTCAGACTGGTTGTACTGGTACCAATTCTGAAAATCGTGACCTTCACTTTGACGGATATTCGTCCATTTTTATACACTGTTCTAATAATTGCAGCCCTTCTCAT
>UCOK01018285.1:0-25781 GCA_900474325.1 Synergus umbraculus | reverse complement strand
GTTTATACCTCTGTCCGACCGACCGGTGCAGACAAAAAGTACATGAGAGTAAAAAAGAAAGGAAGTTCTTTTTGTCCAATTTTTCATTTTCTACCTCTTTTACTCTCATATACCTTCTGTCTGCACCGGTCGGTCGGACAGAGGTATAAACGCACCATAATGCACTCAAAGTTTTTTACGTATTATACATGGTTTTCTACTTTTACTGTAAAAAAACCATGTAATTTACCTAGGTTATTTTACTTACCCAACACTGCTAGGCACGCCACCGTCACATTGAATCCTTGTGAACTAGCCTTTACTCGCGAAATTTTGTGAAAACCTGGAAAAAAACGAACTATGGCGTAGGGGTTGATTTTTGATTTGACATTTGATCGCCGAGGGTTGAAATTTTCAACTAAATGTATGTAGTCTCTATTTTCACCTAGTTTTCCCCTCTAAGTTGCGCATTCACGTGGTCCTTCGAGGAGGAGTGGTGCACGTCAATCGTTATCTCTCTCTCCTAACCTTTTCGCGAGCTCTCGAGCTAAAAAACTTGTCATCGTTCAGAGTATCACGAGTCCCCAAGGCGCCGAAAAAATGTGGTTTCCGGTATCCTCTTATCCGTGAGGATCGTCGTCGGCGCCGCGGCGGCTTCGAGGCACAAAAACTCAATGGGGCGGCCTGTACGGCCTCAATTCTCGTGACTCTCGGCTGGAATCACGATCTCCCGTCTTCTGACTATCAGCAATTTTCAGGTTTTAATCTTGCCTTCAAGCGTCAACCTTCTTCTTCGGAAAAATTCGAAAATTTTGCCAGATTTTTCTTCGCGCCATGGCTTCCTCCACCAGAGGCATACAAATTGGAAACGCCTGGTTCCAGAAGAAGATCAACCTCAGACCCCAACACCGAGGCATCCACCTTGTCACAGAGGAAATTTTGAGACAGATTCCTGAACTCTGCCAATTTTCGGTTGGCCTTTGCCATATACAGAGTAAGTGTTCCGGATTATTTTCGATTTTATTTATTTTTACTCCTTTTTACTTACTGCACTATTTTGTAATTATACGAGTATTAGTTTTAATAGAAAATGCACTTTGGATCTTATTTCTTGCTTGTGATGTTTTTTTATTAAATTTAGTTGTTTGGTTTTCTCCTATTTTGTCTCTTTTATTATCCTTCCTCTTATTGTCCTCTACATCACTCAGATCCCTATAAATAAACAGTTGAGTAGAGTAACTTTTTTTTTTTTATTTATTTTACATGTAACTTCATGAAGAATAAAACTCCTCTGTTTTTAGATCTGGCATATTATTTATTGATAATTAATTGAAGAAAAAGGGGATTCTAACTACTGTTTATTTAATGGAAAAACAGATTTTAGAATCATTTCTATTTTTTTTTAATGTTTTTTGAATTACTTGTTTACAAGTGATTTTTAGTTGTATATAGTAATTTAGTTATTGCCGATACCATGAATTTTCCACTTTAGTTTTTTCGAATAATTTTGCCCTTAAAATTAGGTAATTTTAATTTAAAGGCTTTAATTATTTAAGCGTTAAGGGCGTTGGACCCAAATGTTAAACTCAAAATTTCATTCTCCATTTTGCTTAACGAAAATTATAGATAAATATTTTTCGCTCTGTAGCGCTAATCTGTTTTCAAATATAAGACTGCGTACAGAAAGAAAAAACATTTAATTTCGATACTTTTTGCATAAAACGAAGAATGCAAAATCTAAGTTCAAAATTAAATATTTTTATTTTACTTGAAAAATATTTGAATTAAATATTTTTTCGCTCTGTACGCATAAATCTAGTCAGAAATTAATTAATTCTACAAAAGGAAAAAATTCCAAATTCAATATTTGTTGAGCAAAATGAAGAAATCGAATTTTTGGATTAGAATTTGGTTCCAACACTCTTAATTTACAACTTTTAGAGTTTTATTCATCAAGAACTTGTATAAGAATCGATTTTTTTCTAATATTGAAATTCAATTTGAAATTTTTCACATTTTCTTTCAAATTTAAATTTTTGATTATTAAGACTGAATTCAATTGACCTGCAAAATTATATTAATTAATAACTGATTTTGACTAAATTTCAGTTCTTCATACTTCGGCGAGTCTGGCTTTGAATGAAAGTTGGGATCCGGATGTTAGGGATGATATGGAAATGATGCTAAATAAAATAGTTCCTGAAGGCTTGGATTATAGACATAGCTGTGAAGGTCCAGATGACATGGTGAGATTATTTAATTCATTTATTTACCTTTTTATTCCACGTTTATTCATTTTTTATTTTAGTCTGAAACGAAATTTTAAATCTTGATGAAATCTACTTTTCCACTTTTGCCTCTTTATCAAAAATAAAGAAAAATAAAAAGAAAACAAGTCAAACTACGTAAAAAAAAGTCCTTGAACTTGGATTGATAATTCAGTCTTTGAACTTTGATTGTGGTATCTAAATGAGCAAATTACTATTCAGAATCGTAAATTAAAATCAAGTTTCATTTTAAATTCTCAAATCCGAGCTATAATTTCGTTTTTTAAATTTTTTATTCTTAACACTTCATTTCAGGTACCTACATATTTTTTGTTTAATTACTTGAGTTTTATGGTTGTTGGAACCAAGTTCTAATCTAAAAATTCGATTTCTTCATTTTATTCAACGAATATTAAATTTGGAATTTTTTCCCTATGTAGAATTAATCAATTTTTAACTAGAACTATGCGTACAGTGCAAGAAAATATCTAATTCAAATATTTTTTAAGTACAATGAAAAATATTCAATTTTAAAGTTACATTTTGAATTCTTCATTTTATGCAAAAAATATCGAAATTAAATATTTTTTCGCTCTGTACGCACTTTTATATTTGAAAAAAGATTAGCGCTACAGAGCGAAAAAATATTTATCTATAATTTTCGTTGAGTAAAATGGAGAATCGAATTTTGAGCTTAACACCTGTGTCCAACGCCCTTAAATGAAAAGGAGAACTAATTTATTTGAAGTTCTATCGACTTTGTTCACTTTATAATAGATTCAAATAAATATTAAAAAAGACGATTAACAGAATTATCTTGATGATTAAATATTGGTCCTACAAAAAATGTTTAAGTGCAATTATATTTTACCTTTTAAAAATACCAATTCTGGTCTTCACTTTATAAATTATTCGTATTTTTGAATACTACGAATAGCCATACATAAAATTGTCTAAATATTAAAAAAAAAAAAGGTCTCAAAATTATTGAAAATGCCCAAATTAAAAATAGATACTAAAACGAAATTTTTTTCGCAGCCTGCACACGTGAAGGCGTGTTTTCTTGGTTCATCTCTAAGCATTCCCATCACTGCTGGAAAGCTAGCTCTTGGTACCTGGCAAGGAGTTTGGCTCTGCGAGCATCGTGATCACGCGGGTAGTCGTAAGTTGGTTTTGACTCTCACTGGCTGCTTAAGGGATTCTGCCCGCAGCCCCTTAAGTCCTGTAAGTCCCATAGCGTCTACCAGCAGCTAGGACCACTCTCACCCCCAAAGGCGTGGCAAACGTCAGCTACGCATATCTACTTCTAGCGAATCGAGCTAGCAGCTGCCTACTTTAGCCGAATCCTAAGAGTACAATCTCAGCAGGAAGAGTGATCGGATACTTGGGGAAAGATACTAACTATACATTCCAATCGACTTTAAAAAAAGCTGAACACCAAAGTTTCAGAATTAAAAAGAAAACTAAGATCCAAAGATTGAGAATTCAGAAAAGAATATTGAGTATTGAGGAAAGAATATTGAGAGCAAAGAATTAAGAGATGAATGAGATGATAAAGTGAAATGAATTAGTCTCTTCAAGTTGAGTTCGCAAAATGGCAAACAGGGTTATTCGCTTATCCAGGATATTTTCCACCGACTAGACTTCTAGTTTTTAGTTTCTTTTGTTTAGAATTAACAAGAGAAATAGGATTGCTCCTTTAAACCTGCCAAAGCGAAGAGAAATCTAAAGGCGAAGAAAAATAAAAAAACTGCCAGTGCAGATGCACTTTATATTCTATAAGAGTGTTCATCTTAGTATCCAACACTCCTTCCTCATACTCTTAGCAAGATTTATTCCTATTGCATTCTGCTACGATGCGTCCAGTACTCGAATTTCATTTTAGGAGAGAAGAACGATTGATAAGGAAAAAAATGAGAAAAGAACAATTGAAATTAAAAATTTAAATTTAAATTCAAATGACAAATTCAAATAGCGAGAATGGAAGAGCCCTTTTGTATTAAAATTTCTGAAGAAGCTTCGGCTTACACGCGATGTGGCACAACTTCTAAACTCACTGCTTATCGTAGGCTAGACATTTTTATTAACGACGTTTACATCGCATTTTGGGGGTGTACATAAAAAGTTTACTTCTTTGCTATTCAAACACTTCCGCTCGAAAATTATTCGAAAATCACTGGCTAATTAAAAATAGGGAATGATACTTAGAAATACATATATTAAAATATTATGAAATGAAGGGGGAATAATGAATAGAAGGGAAATCAGGAATGGAACAGAAATGTAAATAATTGAGCAGAAATGGAAGAAAAGGGAAAATATATTGTGAAGAGACGAAATGAAGAGAGTGGGGATTATTGAAGGGATAAAAAGGATTATTGACGATTTTTTTTAAGCTTGTAAGGAGCTTTCGAATGTATCTAATGTATCATTAAGCAAGCAGTCGATGTTAGCCATTTGTCCTCCTTGTCTATAATATAAATGGTCGTCCACTACAATTAATGGTAATACTTTGAAGTAAAATATTACTAATAACGTCTCGTGTAAACCTAAAGTTAAAAAAAATCAATGAGCTCAAAGTACGCGGCTTTATAAATTCTCGAGGGATTTTATTACAGAGTGCGCTACGAATCGAATCGAAACTCTGCTGAGGGATTCTAGATTGAAAGAGAAAATGCGAATTTTCCGGGTTTTGAGGAGGTTTTTTTTTTCTTACTTTTATTCACATTTCGAAGCGTTTTTCAAGCGTTTACAAATATTGAACGTTTCAATATCACACTTACGTATTCTTTATCTGGAAACGCTTTAAAAACGCTTCCTAAACGCTTCATATGAAAAGTTAAATTTGTTTTGGTGACTTATAATACCGCAATCTTAAAAACTTGAATTAAATCTCATCAAATTCGAGAAAATGTTCAATTGAAAGTCTTTCAATTTCTAGGTTTAGAATAAAATGGATTTTGAAGCGTTTTCGAAGCGTTTTTCAAGCGTTTTTCAAGCGTTTTCAAATTAAAAACGTCTCAAAATGATCTTCAAGTATTCTTCATTTAGAAACGCTTTGAAAACGCTTCGTAAAGACTTTAAATAAAAAGCTGCAATTAATTTTTTTACTATATTGCCAATCGGTATGAATTAAAATGTCTTAGAAGATTGCAGATCTTTTAGTCCAAAATGTTGGTCCTTATCATTGACAATCATCCCTCGCGAGATTATCTTTCGATCTGCAAACCCTGCACCAAACCGAGACGTTCTCGAGAGACATTTGGTCCTAGTGCACTTTTTTTCGAACCTGAGCGTTCGATTTGACCTAAACGATTAATGCACAAAGGAAATCTCGCCGTTTCATGCCCAATGAATTCTTAGATAAGCGATCAATGATACCAAATAAGAATTCGACTATGCAGAGTATATTACTCACGACCGAAGTTCGAAACTCGGCGAAATGTACGTATGTAAATAAATAAGAAACAAAATAATAACAAAAATCTACTCAAATGGCACATATTCACATTCCTGCGTTTTTAGTTTTAAATCATAAATTCTAAGTCTAGCAAATTTTCAATGCCAATCGATGATCAACTCTCTTGATTTTGTACAAAAAAAAGGAAGAAAAAAATTAGAGGCTTCAAATGGTGAATTTATAAATTAAGGCCATGTGAGACTTACCTTTACCGGTGTCGGTAAGGTAGGGATCGGGTAAGTCTTACATTGCCTTAATACAGATTAATTATTAATTGAATAATTGAATATAAATCATTAATTATAATAGCGAAGCCGATAAGCAAAATACAAAAATGGCTTGATCAAGTTTCAAGCTTTGTCCATTTTTTGAAGAAAAAAAAAAAAAATTAGGGACAGTTCTTCGAACATGGGTTCGTTGTATCCACAACTGTTAAAATTTGCTCTTGCCTCGGACATTCCATTCGAGAGATTCATTAATTAATTAATTAAAGAGATTCATTCTTTTTTCTAGGATCTAAGGTCATTTATATTGTCCTGATACATTCTTCAAATTCGCTTCAGCATTTTTCAAAAGTCAAGATTTTAAGAGGAGCACTTAGTCATTTTAGAATTTCACCTAGGAGACTTTTAAATATCGATTATTAATAGCTTTCGCCTCTTAAATATTATATCGAATAGATTTAAATCTCGATACTAGTCTTGAAAAAAGGGAATTTTCCGTTTTTGATCTGATGAAGTTAAACATTTTTTAAAATTAGCTTTTAAAATTGTAATTTTTGAAAGTTTATCGTCAAACAGATTGGGCTGAAGTTTCAGAGGTCTGAATTTTTGTCTTAAAAAAATCTCGCGAAAAAAATTGTTTTGTATAATAATTTGGTTACTTCAACAGAAAGTATGGAAAATATTTTTGCAAACAAATTTTCAAATGATTTCGAAATATTTTAATCTATTTCAATCCATTTAGAATAATCTGAAATAATTTCATGATGTTTAAATAGTGATTTTAAGGATTTTCAATGGATTTCAAATAAATTTAGGGAATTTAAAAAAGTAATTAGAGAATTGAAAGGGATTTCAAGAAAGTTCAAATTTTTAAAGACATTTAAAAGAATTAAAGATTATTAAATAAATTCCAAAGGGTTTCGAAATATTTTTAACGATTTCAAGATATTTAAAGTGTCTTAAAAATTCTTTAAAGTAAAAATCGTGTTTTGGAAATGTTTTGTTTTTTATATTTAAAAAATAAAAAATCGTCAGACTGGAAGTCTGAAACTTCAACCTAACGTCAAACAGACCTCGGAATTTTAAATGAAACATTTTTTTTTTAAATTGAACTAGGAACTTCTCCTTTTTTGAAACGCTTCCTGATTTGGAATCGTTTTTAATTTTTAAACGTTTAATTCTTAAAAACATTTTCTGAATTAAATTCTTGTCGAGGTCTGATTGGGAAATTTTTCTCGATTGAAAAAAAAATCGAAGCCTAGACTCTCTTGCACCCAATTATCTTCTTCACTACTCATATTTAATCGATAAAGCACAATATCGAAAAGAATTGACGCCACTCGCTTGTTTAAAGAGAAACAAGAAAAAAAAAGAATAAACTTAGCTTTTGTACTTCGTGCAAAATTTAATAGCTGGATATAGCGGACCTGCAAATCGGTGCGACTTGGGGAAATTAAAATAAATAATAATAATAAATTCATAAATAAAATACATTCTCTCTGTTGAGAATGTAAAAAGGGCCCGAAGATCGTATAGAGGATAAATGATTGCAAATTGCAGATTTGCAGAATTAAAATTGCGATTTCAGATCATTATAAGACGATTAAAAATAAGCTGCTGTACATAAGAAATTGCGCATTCAAGTGGAGTGAGTGTGTGTGTGTGTGTGAGATACCCAGTGTGAGAGTAAATTATTATTGTAAATGGTAATTGAGATAATTCCAGCGCACTTGAGAAATAGAGATTGTTGGAAAGTGACAATATAGAGGATTTAGTAGACATAATTTTTTTATTATAGTGCAAAGTGGAATGCTCTCCCGAACTCTCATTTCTCCTGCGAAAAATTATTTTTTTAACTGGTAAAAAAGACAGATTTATTGATTATTTTGTGAATTTGAAGCGTTTTCGAAGCGTTTAAAATTTTTAAACGGTATAAGACGATTTAAAAATATTCCCCATTAAGAAACGCCTGGAAAACGCTTTGTAAACGCTCGTAAAACAAAGCTGAACTTAATTCTCCTTTATACTAAAAATTCCACAATCTTGAATTGGAAGTCTTCAAATCATCAGATTTAGAATACACTCAATTCTAAAGCGTTTTTAAGCGTTTCTCAAGCGTTTTTGAAGCTTTTATAATTTTTAAACATTTCAAGATGATTTAAAAATATTCCCCATTAAGAAACGCTTGGAAAACGCATCGTAAACGCTCATAAAAAACCTAATTTTTCTTTATACTAAAAATTCCACAATCTTGAATTTGAAGTCTTCTAATCCTCATATTTTGAATGCACTCATGTCTAAAGCGGTTTTGAAGCGTTTACAATTTTTAAACGTTTCCAGATAATCTTAAAATATTACCCGTTAAGAAACGCCTGGAAAACGCTTCTTAAACGCTCATAAAACAAAGCTGAACCTAATTTTTCTTTATTCTAAAAGTCCCACAATCTTATTACATTAAACACTTTTTTACCTTCAAAAATTTTTAAATTGGAAGTCTTAAAATCATCAGATTTAGAATACACTCAATTTTAAAGCGTTTTTTAAGCGTTTCTCAAGCATTTTCGAAGTGTTTATAATTTTTAAACATTTCAAGATGATTTAAAAATATTCCCCATTAAGAAACGCCTGGAAAACGCTTCTTAAACGCTCATAAAACAAAGCTGACCCTAATTTTTCTTTTGTACCTTCAAAAATTGTTAAATTGGAAGTCTTAAAATCATCAGGTTTAGAATACACTCAATCCCAAAGCGTTTTGAAAGCGTTTTGAAGCGTTTCTCAAGCGTTTTTAATTTATAAAAGATTCAAGACGTCTTAAAAATATTCTCCATGAAGAAACGCTTGGAAAACGCTTCGTAAATGCAGCATATCAAAAGTTGAAATTAAATTTTTGGCCTTTTGAAAATGAATAATTGTTTATATTGAAAAATTGCAGAAGAGATAGGAGTGAGCGAGTGAATGACAGAATTAAAGAGATAGGAGAGAGCACGTTGTTAAATAATTATTAACGATATGATTTATATGATAAGAGGATATAAATCTAAGGATGATTATAAAAATAAGTAACGATAATCGATGACATGTAAAACTAATTGCATTATCGATAATGTACTTAGCAGGCATCCCTTAACTTCGATACTAGCCAAGAGAAAATCGCCGGCCCACAAAAAACTTTCCGTATCACGCATTTAAATAAACGAATAAGTGACAAAAAATATGAGAGATTTTGTCGATACGAGTATGCTACTTTGTATATTACGCTTAAGTATGTAAACGCGCAAACGGTATGCGAGGATGGTCTGAAAATGAAAAAAGAAAAGAGCCCGAAAACTATTATTTTTATTATTTATTTAAATTATTATATTAAAAATCATTTATTACTTCATCATTAAAAACTACTTCTGCTTTCTTTTCCTCGGATCATCCTGCATATGTGCGACTTTCTTCTAGAAATTCAGTATCTCTTTTCCAAAAGTTTAGAGACTCAAAAACCTAATTATTTTTGAAAAAACGGATTTTCGAAGCGTTTTCGAAGCGTTTCTCAAGCGTTTTCAAATGCTAGAGATCTCAAAATTATTCTCAAGTTTTTGCCACCCCAAAACGCTTCGAAAACACCTCCGAAACGCTTCTTTTTTCATAAATTTCTCGAAAAAAATCCATTTTTCAAATATGATAAAAGCGAGGTTGATTAATCAGAGTCTGAGATAGACCAGCGAGAATATAAAAATTTAATTTTTTTAGAAAGCTATCTAGAAAGAGAAACTCTGATCGTTACCATTGCACGCACATTAGTCGGCGACTAATTATTAATTAATAATTATTCATCGCTTAAAAGTTAAGTATGAATTGAATCGAAGCCTTCTCTTCACACCTTGCCTTGTTTTCTTTCTAATATTATTGCTTCGCAATTCGTATACTTATGGTTTTGTCGATTAGAGCGTTTCCTACGTCTACGCTGTATAAATTTAATTATTAATTAATATAATAATTCCGATCGGTTTAGTGGCTCGAAAACGAATCACCTAGGAATATCGAATTGTACATTGACTCTGATAATAAGTCGATTTAATAAAATGCTGGTTTCTGTTTTCCACGGTGCCATTGCCACACGATTCGGAATTGAAGTCTTTTTTCTTTCATCGAGCTTCGAAACCCAGATATCCTGTTCTTTATTTCTTCAGGGTGGCCACATGTCAGGGAAACAAAAATTTGTAAAGGAATTTTAGAAATTCTGTTCCTTGTAGAAATTTAAAGGATTTCATAATTTTTATTTCTTGATTTTTATGATTTATAAAAGATTTTGCGAAATTTTACAAAATTTTAAGTGATTATAAAATATTCTTGTGGAATTTTAAGGAGATTTTAAGAAATTTTAATTTTTTAACATTGATTTTGTAGGATTTGTTAGAACTTTTAAAGAATCTTGCAAGAATTTTATAATTTTTAAAAGATTTTGTAAAATTTCATCGAATTTTAAAATGTTTTTAAGAATTTTAAGAGATTTTAAAGTCTTTCGAAGAATTATAAAGAATTTTCAGAAGCTTGTAAAAATTTAAAGAAATTTCGACATTTTTAAAATGATTTTAAAGATATTAAATATTCCTCGTGAAATTAAAGGAAATTTCAAAAATTATTTTTTATTTTTAAAGGATTTTCTGAGGTTTCTGTTTCTAAGAATTTTTATTTAGAGATTTTAATGTATTGTAAAGGATTTAACAGTTTTTCATTGAATTATAAAGAATTTTAAGAAACTTGGAAGATTTTAAAGAAATTTTAAGGGATTATAAAATATTCTCGTGGAATTTTGAAGAATTTTAAGAAATTTTATTTTTAACAGTTATTTTAAGGGTTTTTATTGAAATTTTAAAGAATCTCACAAGATTTTTTTTATTTATAAAAGATGTAGAATTTCATGGAATTTTAAAATCTTTTCAAAATTTTTAAGAGATCTTTAGGTATTATAAGAGATTTCAAAGTTTTTCGTGGAATTATAAAGGATTTTCTGAAACTTGGAAGATTTTTAAGAAATTTTTCTTTTTAACTGTAATTCTAAGAGATTTTATTAAAATTTTAAAGAATCGCACAATATTTTTTTTATTTATAAAAGATTTTGTAGAATTTTATGAAATTTCAAAATCAATCAATAATTTAAAAAATTTTAAGCGTTTTCTAGGGATTTTAAGGGATTACAAGAGATTATGCGTACAGAGCGAGAAAATATCTAATTCAAATATTTTTTAAGTAAAATGAAAATATTGAATTTTAAAGTTAGATTATTATTTCTTCGTCTTATGCAAAAAGTATCGAATTTAAATATTTTTTCGCTGTATACGCAGTCTTATATTTGAAAAAAGATTAGCGCTACAAAGCGAAAAAATATTTATCTATAATTTTTCTTGAGTTAAATGGAGAATCGAATTTTGAGTTTAACACTTGGTTCTAACGCTCTTAAATAGAATACATTTTTTATCTTGCTTCCCATTCCATAATTCTACTTCTTTTTTTTGTGTCTCAGATTTGCTCTTATTTTTCAAAATCAATTTTTTGTTCATTCTATCAATAGAACGTAGAGACTAGTTTATTCATTCGAAAATTCTACGTCTTAGATAATATACGATTAATATATTTTTCTTTTAAACAAAGTCCAAAACCTTGAATTTTGATTATATTTATTACGTATTCATAAAAAAATTATCTAAATTGTTTTAGTTGTAAAATTTAGTATATTTTTAAGCGTTTGAGAAAGATAAACGTCGTAAATTTGCTATACTTTGTCAGTGAGAGAAAAAAATTAATGTATTTTTTAAACATATTGAGAAAATAGCAAACCCTCAACGTTCGTAGCAATTTGTAAGAATCAGCATTCATAAATAAAAAATGCATCTTATTGGCGGTTTCTTTTTAACGCTGGCAGTTTTGCTTCTCTCGACTGGTAAGAATAAAAAAAATATAAACTAATTTGTTTAAAAATAAAAAATTAATAAATTGTTACTCTTTGTTGCAGAAGTCAGTTTACAGTCTGGAAATGATCGTCAACCACTTAGAGAGATTCTTGAGCCTCAACGGATGAATCTTCCTGAGCCTTATTATTATAATGAAAATGGTGAGATTCGGCGTAGGGGATTTTCTGAACTTCATCCAGTAATCGAAAATACTTTATTTGAGGGAATGACTGATTACATCCATTTTTATCCAATAATTTTGAATCATAAATATTATGTTATAAACTTGTTTAAACGAGAGTATTTAGAAGTGACCGAACAACAAATCAACCGTCTTCGTTCACATCTTGTGCGTTTTAGGCAAATACGTCCCACTTCACTGGATATATAAGAAGACGCAATATGCGGCCCTAGAAATTTTCCTGGAAATTAAGAAACTGTAAATTAAAGGCAATAAATGAAGAAAATACTAAAATTATTAAGGGCGTTGAAGTCAAGTTCTATTCTAAAAATTCGATTTCTACATTTTACTCAACAAATATTAAATTTAGAATTTTTTCCTTCTGTAGAATTAATCAGTTTTGAACTATAATTATGCGTACAGAGCGAGAAAATATCTAATTCAAATATTTTTTAAATAAAATGAAAATATTGAATTTTAAAGTTAGATTTTGATTTCTTTGTTTTTTTGCAAAAAGTATCTAAATTAAATATTTTTTCGCTCTGTACGCAGTCTTATATTTGAAAAAAGATTAGCTCTACAGAGAGAAAAAATATTTATCAATAATTTTGGTTGACTAAAATGGAGAATGGAATTTTGAGCTTAATACTTAAGTCCAACGCCCTTAAATAAAATATATTTCGTTTCTTGCTTCTCATTCCATACGTATTCTATTCCTTTTTTTCGTGTTTGAGATTGCTCTTATTTTTCAAAATCAATTTTTTGTTCGTTCCGTAGAGACTAGTTACATTTTTTTCGTAAACAAAGCCCATAATTGTGAATCTTGATTACATTTATTACGTATTCATAAAAAAATTATCTAAATTGTTTCAGATTGTAAAATTTAATGACTTTACCAGCGATTAAGAAAGATAAACGTTCTAAACTTGCTACATTTAATCAGTAAGAGAAAAAAGTATTAATACTATAAAAACATATTGCAAAAAGAGGAAACCCACAACGTTGGTGGCAATTTGTAAGAATCAGAATTCGCAAATTCAAAATGCGTCTCATTGTTGGCAATTTCTTTTTAACGCTAGCAGTTTTTCTTCATTCAATTGGTAAGTCTAAAAAAATATAATCTCAATTTTATGACTTGTTTCAAAAATTAAATTTGCTTAAAAATAAAAAATTAATCAATTGTTACTCTTTCTTGCAGAAGTAAGTTTGCAGTCTGGTAATGATCGTCAACCACTTAGAGAGATTCCTGAGCCTCAACGGATGAATCTTCCTGAGCCTTATTATTATAATGAAAATGGTGACATTCGGGATAAGAGAAATCCTATGCTTCGCCATATAATCGAAAATAATTTCTTTGAGGGAATGACTGACGACGTCCATTTTTATCCAATAATTGTGAATCGCAAATATTATGTTATAAACTTGATAAAACGCCAGTATTTAGAAGTGACCGAACAACAAGTCGACCGTATGCGTTTATATCACGAGCCTCGAGCGCCTTAGTCAACTTATATTTCCCAATTCACCGAATTTATAAGAAGACACAATATTCGGCCCTAGAACTTTTTCTGGAAATTCAGAAATTGTAAATTAAAGACAATAAATGAAGAAAATACTAAAATTGTTAAGGTTTGTTGGAGTCAAGTTCTAATCTAAAAATTCGATTTCTACATTTTACTTAACAAATATTAAATTTGGAATTTTTCGCTCTGTAGAATTAATCACTTTTTAACTAAAATTATGCGTACAGAGCGAGAAAATATCTAATTCAAATATTTTATAAGCAAAATGAAAATATTGAATTTTGAAGTTAGATTTTGAATTCTTCGATTTATATAAAAAATATTTGAGTTAGATAATTTCTCGCTGTGTACGCATAATTCTAGTTGAAAATTGATTAATTCTATGTAGGGAAAAAATTCCAAATTTAATATTTGTTGAGCAAAGTCGAGAATGGGATTTAGAGCTTAACAGGTGGTTCTAATCTAAAAATTCGATGTTTTCAATTTACTCAACAAATATTAAATTTGGAATTTTTTCCATCTGTAGAATTAATCAATTTTTAATTAGAATTATGCCTACAGAGCGATAAAATATCGAATTCAAATATTTTTTAAGCAAAATGAAAATATTGAATTTTGAAGATAGATTTTGTTTTCTTCGTCTTATGCAAAATGTATAGAACTTAAATATTTTTTCGCTGTGTACGCAGTTTTCTATTTGAAAAAACATTAGTGCTACAGAATAAAAAGTTATTAATCTTTAATTTTCGTTGAGTAAAATGGAGAATGGAATTTTGAATTTAACACTTGGGTCCAACACCCTTAAATAGAATATATTTTTTATCTTGCTTCCCATTTCATAATTCTACTCCTTCTTTTCTCGTCTCAGATTGCTCTTATTTTTCGAAATAAATTTTTTGTTTATTCTATCAATAGGAAGTAGAAACTAGTTTATTCTTTCGAAAATTTATTGGTCTTGTAAACAAAACCCAAAACCTTGAATCTTGATTGCACTTATTATGTATTCATAAAAAAATTATCTAAATTGTTTTGGATTATAAACTTTAATATATTTACCAGCAATTGAGAAAGATAAATGTCGTAAAAATTCTATATTTCGTCAATGAGAGAAAAAAAAATTATTACTACTTAAACATATTGAGAAAATAGCAAAGTCTCAAAGTTAGAGGCAATTTGCAAGAATCAGCATTAAAAAATAAAAAATGCATCTCATTGGCAGTTTCTTTTTAACGCTAGCAGTTTTTCTTCACTCAATTGGTAAGTATAAAAAAATATAAACTAATTTTTTTTAAAAATGAAAAATTAATCAATTGTTACTCTTTGTTGCAGAAGTCAGTTTACAGTCTGGTAATGATCGTCAACCACTTAGAGAGATTCCTGAGCCTCAACGCATGAGTCTTCCTGACCCTTATTATTTTAATGAAAATGGTGAGATTCGGGATAGGAGATTTCCTCACTATCGTCCAATAATCGACGATAATTTTTTTGCGGGAATGACTGACGACCACCATTTTTATCCAATAATTATGAATCATAATTATTATATTATAAACTTGCGTGAACGCCAGTATTACGAAGTGACCGAACAAGATGTCGAGCGGATGCGTCAAAAGCATGAGTTCTTAATGCAATATTTACATCAAGTACGTCGCACTTCACAGAATGGAAGAGGACGCAATACGCAGCCCTAGAACTTTTTCTCGAAATTCAGAAACTGTAAATTAGAGGTAATAAAGAAAGATAATTATTAAGGGTGTTGTCAAGTTCTAATCGTAAAATTCAATTTCTTCGTTTTACTCAACAAATATTAAATTTTAAATTGTTTCTCTATTTAGAATTAATTAATTTTTAACTAGAATTATGCGTACAGAGCAAGAAACTATCTAATTCAAATATTTTTTAAGTAAAATGAAAATATTGAATTTTGAAGTTAGATTTTGAATTCTTCGATTTTTTGCACAAAGTATCGAAATTAAAAAATTTTTCGCTCTGTATACAGTCTGATATTTGAAAAAAGATTAGTGCTACAGAGCGAAAAAATATTTATCTACAATTTTCGTTGCGTAAAATAGAGAATGGAACACTTGGGCGGAGCCACGTTCTAATCTAAAAATTAGATTTCTTCATTTTACTCAACAAATATTAAATTTATAATTCTTTCCCTCTGTAGAATTAATCAATTTTTAACTAGAATTATGCGTACAGAGCTAGAAAATATCTTTTTCAAATATTTATATTTGTAATATATATTTCAAATAGAATATATTTTTTATCTTGCTTCCCATTCAATACGTATTCTGCTCCTTTTTTTTACGTCTCAAATTGCTTTTATTTTTCCAAATCAATTTTTTGTTTATTCTATCAATAGGAAGTAGAAACTAGTTTATTCTCTCGAAAATTCTACGTCTTAGATAATATACGCCTAATTTATTTGTCTCATAAACAAATCCCAAAATTGAAATCATTACTAGCAATTGAGAAAGATAAACGTCGTAAATTTTCTATATTTCGTCACTGAGAGAAAAAAAAATTACTACTTAAACACATTGAAAAAATAGCAAAGCCTCAGCTTTCTTGGCAATTTCTGAGAATTAGCAATAAAAAATTAGCATTATTATCCAATAATTTTGAATCACAAATATTATGTTATAAGCTTAGTTGAACGCAAGTATGTTGAACTGACTGAAGAAGAAGTCAACCATATACGTGCAAATGGGGAGCGTGATTTTCAACTTATACGTGATTTACGTCGTGGTGGCTCTTCATCGAGACGCAACGATTAATATTCGGACCTAAAACTTTTTCTGAAGTTTCAGCAATTTTTTGTAAATAATAGAAACAATCAGAATCAATCAGAACTTTCAATCCAAATTAATCCTGTCCATCCGAATCAATCCAGATCATTCCGGAATTTGTATCTGAACCAGACAATTTCATTCCGATCTAATCCGAAGGAATTTTTCAATCCGAAACCCACTCAAAAGCAATCCAGAATTTTAATCCGAATCAATCCGGTCAATCAAGACTTTCAATTAGAATTGTTTGTGGAATTTCATGAAATTTCTAATAATTTTAAGAAATTTCAAATAATTGTTCTGATTTTTAAAGGATTTTATGTAATTTTAAAGGATTTCAAGGAATTTCATGATATTTCTAATACTTTTAATGTATTTTAGAGGATAAAAATGTATTTTAATTGTTATTATAAAATTTTAAAGACTTTCAAGAAGTTTCTGGGAATTTTAAGAGATTTTATCAAACTTTAAGGGATTTGGAAATTTTTTCATGCAATTTGAACAAAATAAAGGTTTCTGGATTTTAAAGTATTGTCGTGGAATTTCGAGGAATTTCGAAATTTCCAAAGGTTTCTGAGAATTTTAAAAGAATTAGAAAGGATTTTGGGATTTTAAGAGATTTTTAAGTTTTGTCGTGGAACTTCAAAAGATTTCTAATAATTTTAAATTTTAGGGAATTTTGACAGATTTTTCTGATTTTTCAAAGATTTTATGGAATTTACTGATATTTCTCATAATTTTAATTTATTTTAGAGGATTAAAAGGGATTAATAACAATTAAAAAGGTATTTTTATCATAAAATTTTAAAGAATTTCAAAAAGTTTCTGGGAATTTTAATAGATTTTCTCAAGCTTTAAGAGATTACGAAGGGTTTTCGTAAAAAATTTAAGAGATTTAGAAAGGATTTTAGGATTTTAAACGATTTTTAAATCTTGTTGTGTAATTTCAAAATTGAAAAAGGTTTCTGAGAATTTTAAGAGAATGGTTAGATTTTAATAACTTTTAAAAGACTTTATTGGCATTTTTAAGGATTTTATGAAATTTTATGAGAGTTTTAATAATTTTAAGGGATTTCAAAAAAGTTTTCTTATTTTTAAAAGAGTTTATGAAATTTTTTAGAATTTTATAAAAGCTTACGATTTTTTAAATATTTTTAATGGATTTTAGAGGATTTAATGGGTTTTTAATTGTTATCATAAAATTTTTAAGAATTTCAAAAAGTTTCTTGGAATTTTAAGAGATTTTCTCAAGCTTTATGAGATTTCGAAGGTTTTTTGTGAAATTTTAACAGATTTAGAAACAATTTTGGGATTTTAAGAGATTTTTAAGTCTTGTCGTGGAATTTCATGAGATCTCTAATAATTTTAAATTGTTTTTAAAGATTTTATGTAATTTTTAAGGATTTCATGGAATTTAATGAGAGTTCTAATACTTTTAATGTATTTTAGAGGATTAAAAATAATTATTAACAATTAAAAAGGTATTTTAATTGTTATTATAGGATTTTAAAGCATTTCAAAAAGTTTCTGGGGATTTGAAGAGATTTCCTCAAGCTTTAAAAGATTACGAAGGGTTTTCGTAAAAAATTTAAGAGATTTAGAAAGGATTTTAGGATTTTAAACGATTTTTAAATCTTGTTGTGTAATTTCAAAATTGAAAAAGGTTTCTGAGAATTTTAAGAGAATGGTTAGATTTTAATAACTTTTAAAAGACATTTGTAACGATTTTATGAAATTTTATGAGATTTCTATTAATTTCAAGGAATTTCAAGAAAGTCTTCTGATTTTTAAAAGATTTTATGGAATTATTTTAGAGTTTTATGAAAGCTGACGAGATTTTTAATATTTTAAAGGATTTTTCAATGTTATTGTAGAATTTTAAAGAATTTCACGAGGTTTCTGAGAATTTTAAGGAATTTTAAATGCAGTCAGAGAATTTCCAAGAATTTTAGAAAAATTATGAGATTTTAGTGACTTTTGAAAGACATATTTATTTTTATTTGCAAGGATTTTATAAAATTTTATAAGATTTCTAATAATTTTAAGGGATTTCAAAAAAGTTTTCTGATTTTTAATAGATATTATGGAATTTTTAAGTATTTTATAAAAGCTGACGAGATTTCAAATACTTTTAAAGGATAAAAAAGTATTTTAATTGTTATCATAAAATTTATAAAAATTTCAAGAAGTTTCTGGAAATTTTAAGAGACTTTTTCAAAGATTTTCCTTTAAGAGATTTTCTCATCTTAATACTATTCGCCTAATTTATTTGTCTCGTAAACAAAGCCCAAAATCGTAGATTTTGATTAGATTCGTCTTATAATTTTAAATTCATAACAAAATTTGATCTAACTTTATTAAAATTTATTATATTTATCAAAATTATCAAACTTTAATTTGTTTACCAGCGATTGACAAATATAAACATCTCTATTTGTTAGGTATATTTCGTCAGCGAGAGAAAAAACTATATAAATACTGACAAAATAGTAAAACTTCAGTGCTCGTGCTGGCAATTTGTGAGAGTTATCATTAAAAAATTAGCATTAATTAAAAAAAATGCGTCTCATTAGTTTCTTTCTAACACTGGCAGTTTTTCTTCACTCAATTGGTAAGTATAAAAAAATATAAACACAATTTTATGCCTTTTTTCAAAAAGTAAATTTCTTTAAAAATAAAAAATTAATCAATTGTTACTTCTTGTTGCAGGAGTAAGTTTACAGTCTGGTAATAATCGTCCACCACTTGGAGAGATTTTTGAACCTCAACGCATGAATCTTCCTGACCCTTATTATTATAATCAAAATGGTGATATTCGTCATAGGAGACTTCCAAACGCTCATCCCATAATCGAAAGTAATATATTTTATGGAATGACTGACAACATCCATTATTATCCAATATTCTTGAATGATAAATGTTATGTTATAAATTTGAAGCAACGCGTGTATCATCGTGTGCGCGGACTACCTGATGTTCGAAATATTGTGCGAGAAGTTGAATTAATACCTGTATTACGTCACTAGAACTAATTTTGTAAGATTTAGCAAATATAAATAATAAAAATAAAATAAAATAATAAAATTATTAAATATATATTTTTTACCTTACTTTCGCCATTCCATGTATCGTGGAAATTGTGCCATTTGATAATAATAAGTCGATTTAAAAGGACGTTGGACCCAAGTAGTAAGGTCATTCTTCATTTTACTCAATAAAAATTATAGGTAAATATTTTTTCGCTCTGTAGGGCTAATCTTTTTTCAAATATAAGACTTTTTGCATAAAACGAAGAATGCAAAATCTAACTTCAATATTCAATATTTTCAGTTTACTTAAAAAATATTTGAATGATATATTTTCATGCTCTGTATCCATAATTCTTGTTCAAAATTGATTAATTCTACATAGGGAAAAAATTCCAAATTTAATATTTGTTGAGTAAAATGAAGAAATCGAATTTAAAGAATTTTGTGAGATGTTTTATTTCAAAAATTTTTTTTTATTTTAATGCACTTTAGGGAATTTTAAAGAATTGCACGAGATTTTTATAATTCGTAAACGATTTTCTAAAATTATTATAAAGGTATCATGGAATTTTAAGATATTTAAAGATGTTTTTAGGAATTTCAAAAGATTTCAGTGAATTTTAAGTGATTTCAATAGGTTTCCATTAATTTTAAGAAATTTTTGTACATATTAAAAATATTTTAAGAGATTCTGAAAATATTTTATAGAATTTTGAAGGATTACAGGATATTTACAGAGATTTTTAAGGAAGTTTAGTAAATTCAAAGAATTTTAAGGAATTTTAAAGTTCCTTGAGAAATTTTAAAGGATTTCACGAGATTTTTATGATTTTCTAAAGATTTTGTGCAATTTTAGGGAATTTTTAAAAGTTTTAAAAAATTATAAAAGTTTTTTTTACGTATTTTAAGGGATTTAAAAGTTTTTCGCGTAAAACGAAGAATTAAAAATCTGACTTCAAAATTCATTATTTTCATTTTACATTTCGTTGATGTGTAAAAAATCTTTTACACATCAAAAAAATCTGTTGAAATTCCTTAAAATCCCAAAATCCTTTCCTCAATCTCTTAAAATTTCAGGAAAAAATTTCGAAATCTCTTAAAATTTGAAAATATCTCTTAAAATTCCCAGAAACTTCTTGAAATTCTTAAAAATTTTATGATAAAAATTAAAATACCTTTTTATCCTTTAAAAGTATTTGAAATCTCGTCAGCTTCCATAAAATTCTTAAAAATTCCATGAAATCTATTAAAAATCAGAAAACTTTCTTAAAATCCCTTAAAATTCTTAGATATCTCATAAAATTTCATAAAATCCTTAAAAATGCTAATAAAGTCTTTTAAACGTCTTGAAAATCTCACAATTCTCTTAAAATTTTTAAGAATTTTACAAAATTGCATGAAATTTAAAATAATTTTTAAATAATTTTAGAGATTGAATGATATTTCATAGGATATTAAGTTATTTTAATGACTTAAGGGATTTTAAGGCATTTACGACATTTCATTGAATTTTTAGGAATTTTAAGAGATTTCATAAGATTTCATAGGATTTTAAGTAGTTTTTTGAGTTATAACGATAGGTCGTGTAATTTTGAGGAATTTTATGGAAAAACCAGGAATTTCATGGAATTTTAAATACTTGTAAAATATTTAACGAAATATTAACTTATTTTGAGGACTTTAAAGGTATTTTTCGAGGTTTCATTGGATTGTCAGGAATTTTAAGAGATATTTCATGACAGTTCATGGGATTTTAAAAATTTTAAGGGATTTTACGATATTTTGTATTTTAGTAATTTTAAGAACTTTTAAGAAATTCAAGAGATTTTAAGAAATTTCAGTGGATTTTGAAGAATTTTTTTAGAAATTTAATCAGATTTCATGGGACTTTGAATAATTTTAAGAAATATCAAGTGAATTTACGAAATTTAATGGAATTTCAACCATAATTTCAAGGACAATAACGGCATTTTAAGGAATTTTATATCAAATTATTATTATTATTATTTTATTTATTTTTTAATTACTTATTTATTGATTTATTTTTTTGTACAAAAACGAGAATTTGCTAATATTTATAAAATACAAGATCATAATTGCTAGTATTCATAATAAAAATTATCTGAATCGTTTTATATTTCAAAATTTAATGTTTGTATAACCAGCGATTGAGGAAATATAAACATCGTAATATGCAATATTACGTTAATGCGAAAAAAATATTAATACTGTTTAAACATACTTTTAAAAGAATAAAGCCTCAGTTTAGTGGAAATTTTGTGAGAATTACATTAAAAAATTAGGATTAATTACAAAATGCGTCTCATTAGTTTCTTTTTAACACTAGCACTTTTTCTTCACTCAATTGGTAAGTATAAAAAAAATATAAACACAATTTTATGACTTTTTTCGAAAAGTAAGTTTGTTTAAAAATAAAAAATTAATCAATTAATTAATCAATTGTTACTCCTTGTTGCAGAAGTAAGTTTACAGACTGGTAATAATCGTCATCCACTTAGAGAGGTTTTTGAGCCTCAACGCATGAATCTTCCTGAGCCTTATTATTATAATGAAAATGGTGAGATTCATCATAGGAGACTTCCAAACACTCATCCAATAATCGAAAGTAATATATTTTATGGAATGACTGACGACCACCATTTTTATCCAATAATTCTGAATGGTAATTGTTATGTTATAGACTTGCTTAGACGCTTGTATCTTCTACAGAGCGAACTACCTAATGTTCGAAATAGCAGGGCAAATGTTGAATTAATACCTGTATTACGTCACTAGAACTTTTTTTTTCAAGATTCAGCAAATATAAATAATAAAAATTGAATGAAATACTAAAATTATTCAATTTATATTTTTTACCTTGCTTTTTATTCCATCCACCGTGTAAATTGTGCAAGTTTAATAATAAGTCGATTTAAAAGGGGGTTGGAACCAAGTAATAAGATCAAAATTCCATTCTTCATTTTACTCGACGAAAATTACTGATAAATATTTTTTCGCTCTGTAGCGCTAATCTTTTTTTAAATATAAGACTGCATACAGAGCGAAAAAATATTTAATTTCGATACTTTTTGCATAAAACGAGGAATTCAAAATCTAATTTCAAAATTAAATATTTTCATTTTACATTTATTTGAAGTATTAGACGTCTACGATTTTCTTCTATTTATTGGAATAAAAATATCCAAAAAAATATTTCAAAGTTTCGAAAATAATCAAAATTTGTAGTTATTTATTAGAAGAAATTTGTCCGGTGTATCGAATTTAAAAACAATCTTCAGACTATTTTCGTTTTCAAAAAGATTATTAAGACAGAAGAGAATACGAATTTTACAGAATTTATTGAAATTTTAGAAATATTAAAGGATTTCTCGGTATTTCAAAGAATTTTATGAAATTTATTCTTATTTTCAGAAATTTGAAGGGATTTTACCAGTTATTGGGGTTTTATAGAATCTAAAGAAAGAATATAAAAATCTAATACAGAGTTTTCATTGAATTCTCAGGATAATTGAAAGTATTTAACGAGATTTTATGGGATTTTAAATAATTTTAAAGGATTTAACGATATTTTGTGTAATTTTAACTGATTTTAGAAACTTTAAAGCTATTCAAAGATTTTCACGAAGTTCATTGGATTTTCAGATATTTTCAGGGATAATAAATAGTTTTAAGGACTTTTAAGAGATTCAAGGGATTTTACGAAATTTTATTGGATTTTTAGCAAATTTTAAGAGATCATGGGATTTTGAGAAATCTTAAAAGATTTAAGGGTGTTGGAGCCAATGTTCTAATTAAAAAATTCGATTCCTCCATTTTACTCAACAAATATTAAATTTGGAATTTTTTTCCCTCTGTAGGATTAATCAAATTTTAACTTGAATTATGCGAAAAAATATTTATTTATGATTTTCGTTGAGTAAAAGATATTTTTAATTATTTTACATATTTTTAAAGTCCCTTAATTTTTCCAATCCCACATTTCTTTTGAGAAAAATTGTGAGATTTTAAAGGATTACAAAGTAATTTTAAGAGATGTGACTATAAATTTTGTGGAATTTTACGTAATTTGAGAAACTTTAAAGAGATTTTTAGGAATTTTACAAAATTTCACTGGATTTTAAGATATTTTAATAGATTTCATGAGATTTCATGGAACCTTGAATATTATCAAGGAATTTAAAAGAGTTTTTCGAATTTTATTGAGATTTTACGATATTTCATAGAATATTAAGTTATTTTAACGACTATTGAGATTTCAAAGGATTCAGGAGATTTCATTGGATTATTCATAATTTTAAAAGTTTTAATGAGATTTCATGGTATTTTAAGTAATTTTAAGTAATTTTACGAAATTTCGTGGAATTTTAAATATTTGTAACATATTTTAGGGGATATTAAATTATTTTAAGGATTTACAAGCGATTTTACAAGATTTCTTTGGATTGTTAGGAATTTTAATTAATTTTAAGGGATTTACGATATTTTATTGGATATTTTTGCGGAGATTTTATATTTTTTGGATTCAAGAGATTTCAAGGAATTTACAAGATTTAATTGGATTTTTAGGAATTGCAGGAAATTTCACGTGATTTTAAGTAACTTTTTGGGATTTGATGATATTTTTGAGTATTCTAAGTAATTTTAAGGGATTTTAAGTTATTTTGTGATAATAAGAAATTTGAGGGACTTTTATTTTCAGAAATTTTAAGAGATTGTTGAGATTCATTGAATTTTCAAGTATTTTTAAGTATTTAACGAGATTTCATGGAATTTTGAATAATCTGAAGAGGTTGAATGAGACTTTATGGAATTTAGAGTAATTTTAAGAAATCTCAAATGATTTTACGAAACTTAAAGGAATTTCATAAGGTTTTATAAAATTTTAAGTAATTTTATGGGATTCGATAATATTTTGGGAAATTCTAAGTAATTTTACGAAGTTTACAAGATTTTAACCAGATTTTAAAGGATGTTGAAGGGATTTTAAGATATTGTACAAGATATTAAGTAATTCAAAAGACTTTTAAGGGATTCGAGGGCTTTTATGGAATTTCATGGAATTTTAAATACTTGTAAGATATTTTACAATATTTTATGAGATATTAAGTTCTTTTTTAAGGAATTGCAAGGGGTTTTACGAAATTCCATTGGATTGACAGGAATTTTAATGGATTTCATGACATTTCAAGGGTTTTGAATAATTTTAAGGGATCTTACCAGATTATATAGAATATTAATGTGACGTCATGTCACTTATTATAACATATTGTTAAATTAAAGAAATCAATACTTGTATTCACCATGATATTATACTACCTGTTAACAAAATCAATAAATGCCGTGAAAACAAGTCACGAAGATAAGAAACTCGTAAAATCCGAGCTTCAGAACACCTGGAGCCACACGAACTAGCATAATTAGAGAAATGGAAAATAGTCAATCAGCACCCCCAAGAGACATTTCATCAAATTAGAAGGGTAAAAACCCATTAAACCGTTTATAAAAACGGGTGAATTCGCCACCAAAAAGGAGTCTACCATACGTCTCCATACCGTGCCGTCGTGCCCTACAACCTCTTCGGAAGTCTACTCTTAGTCGTGCCATAGTGCTCTACAACCCTTAAGAAGATCTACGATCTACAGTCGACGTATATTCTCAATTCTCAGGAAGTATCCCGTGAGCTATTATTCAACCGAAGTTTATCTGACAAATCTCCGAGACCCGTTTGCCCAAGTGGAAATTACATGGTAGAGCCGATTTTTACAACTGGCGTGGTACCACGCCAGTTGTAATGTGCCAATATTGGGTAGCCATAGCTGGCGTAGTACTAACTTTACGATTGGGTCAGTACTCTATCAAATGCAAATTCCAATATCGGCAGTCCAGAATCGACCTAGTACTGGCTTTGTACAGTAATAAAAAAAATACCAGCACTGGATCTGCGGACATTGGGCTGAAGTTTAAGACGTCTACTCAAACGAATTTTTTTTTTCTTCAAAAATTCTCAATAAAAAATATTGGTTTATATGATAACTTGTTTACTTCAACAGAAAGCATAGGAAATATTTATGCAAACCAAATTTCAACGGATTTCAAAATATTTTAAACGATTTCAATTCATTTAGAATAATTTTAAATGATTTCAAGGTGTTTAAATACATTTTAAGTGATTTTAAGGATTTTCAATTGATTTCAAATGAATTTAGGGGATTTTTGAAGATATTTTAAGGAATTTCATTTCATTTTAAGGAAGTTCACAGAATTTTAAGGGATTTCCGAAGATTTGAAGCAACTTTAAAGGATTTAAAAAAAAAGATTTTTATGGTTATAAAAAATAGCATCTTTGCTACAAGATTTTAAGAC
>UCOK01018284.1:0-126751 GCA_900474325.1 Synergus umbraculus | reverse complement strand
TTCCAGTACTGGAGAAAGAAGAATCCGACTAGTACTAGGTAAATTCCAAATTTTTATGAAATTACTTTTTCTTAAGAAAGGCTAATTAATTTTTTCTGATTTTTTCCATAGAATGGGTAAATGAAAAATTACCTCCCGTTGAACAAAAGCAACTTACAGCATATATCAGGAAACTCGCTACAAATAAGTGCAAGTGTGTCTCAATGTAAAGAAATATTTCACGCAAAAGAGAAGCGAGCAGAATTTGCAGAAGGCGAAAGACTTGATCCACTGTAAAAAACGTTACAAAATCAAGCTCATAATCATCGTCATCATTATTAATTATTATTAGTATTACAATTTTATAGCGCGCCAAAAGCAGCCAATCAGATGCTTTGCGTGACGTCTGCGCAGTAACGTCAGGGTTCGAATTGGGAGAACAAGGAGCGTTAAAGTAGGATGTAGAAGCGTTAAATATTTGACCCTACTTTTGCGCTACATGAGCGGAAAAGTTGAATTTGTACTACCAAGTAGCCTAAAAGTAGACGCTAAAATCACGTTAACTTAGCTCCTACTTTAATGCATTTAGACCCTACAATTTTCAGCCTATGGAGCCGAAAAGTAGCACCAAATTTCGACTCGGGTTAGCTCCCCGAAACTTTATTTCCCAAAGCAGCAGAGCGTCAACAGAAAAATTAATTTCTCGCCCTGTTATATAACGATATATATATAGTGACTGAACGAGACAAGAGATTATTCTTGAAGCAGACTTTTCTTTGGAAAACAAGAGGTGGTCTTTAAACGGAAAGCTCACTATTTGTAACTGACATGTTTACTAACTGCTCTATTTTTCATTCTTGCGTGAGGAGTTAATCATTTATCACCTGATACTTTTCTTACTAGTTATATACATTTATTGATTTTCTTACTGGAACAATAATCCAAACAAGTATCTTGAACTCTATACCTTGATTCCTGTGACACTTTGCATTGAGCCTCCCTAAAAAGGAAGATTACAGATACAGTAAGGTGAGCATGGGAAAGAAGGGAGGAGAAGTTAACAGAAGGAAAACTCTCGTAAAAGACGAACAAAACCCTATATAACTCGAGTAAGTAACTCGACACTTAATTCGTTTTCCCGACAATACAATGGACAAGGTGTGTCAGAGTAGCAGGTTTATTCCTGTTTTCTTGGCAATGGAAACAAGTGTGGAAGCGCACATGTAGGGCTGCAAAAAGTAAAAAGATTACATAAATTAGTTATATCGTAACCGTACACATAAATAGCTATCTACTCTGCAATAAGTCTGCATTGCGCATATCCTCCATCAAAAGAATTGCCGTTCATTGGCCTCTGCATTTATATATACACAAAACGTTATGCGTTTACATTTTTGTGGATTACTATATTCTATATAAAATTGATATGTAAGACTTAAAAGGCGGTATTCAATAGTGTTTCCGACTCGAAAGAGGAACGAATGGAAACTGACAATATGCCATTTGTCCGAGATACCTGGAGCCGATGATTAAAGAGAAAACAGAAAGTTTCACCTATCGATGCAGTTGCTTTCTGTCGGCAATAAAATTGAAAAATTGATTTTTAGAATATGGAATGAAAATAGAAATCGGATACAAATCTCCAAGTATAAAAATATTATAATCATAGATTCGAGATTGAGAATCTTTAAGTGAAAATAAATTTTCCTTTTAATTTAAGACATGGTCTTGTATTTCTAGTGTGTAATATAAATCTCTTAAGTGAAAATTTTTGCTTCATTGCACTTCATGTCTTATATAATTGCTTCTAGGACTTGGATTGAAGCTGTTTGTTCTTGCAGAAAACGTATAGAAGATGCAATTTTCGATAATTTTGTACATTTGTACAAAAGTACACTTTGAGTTCTTCTGTGGAAAGTTGGAATTGTTCAGGACAAAAGTTTGAGAACTCAGGGAAGAGCTAGTTCTTTATTTGAAGTACTTTAATAAACTACTTTAAACTTGTCTGCAATAATTTTAAAATTCCAATCATTTTCCTTTTCATTTTCTCTGGATTAAAAACTGCATCAACATACACATATAGGAAGGATAAGTCACTCGAGAGAGTATGTCAAATGCTGTTGAGGAACTTGTTATAGTGTAGAGTTTTATTAGTCCCTTAGGGCATATCCAAGGCATGAAAAATGATCACATAATCCCAGACGTTCCAGAGGTCGAAGAACGGAGGTAGATCGATGTCGTGTGAACTCTTTTTATAACGCCTCTAATTAGATATACTTAAAAAAAAAAAAAAAACTATAAAAGGTATCCAATTAAATTTTTTTTCCAATTTTTATGTAATTTTCGATTGAACTATCGCTTTCAGAAGATATCTAATTTTAATATGAACGTATAAAGGCATGAATGAGAACATTAAGAAAGGAAAAATATCGTGCTCGAGAGTTTAGTTAAACCAAATGCTTTTATTGTACGGATACATAATGACCTTTATACGTAGCTTTGACGTTAAAAGGTTCCTTTGTGATAACTATTTTCGCAAAACGCTATTTATACAGAAATATTGCTTTTATAGGGCATGATCTTTCTGGTGTTTATCATCAAAGCTCGGTGGATGTTTTCTATTAAAGTATTAATATATCAACACAAATGAGAAAATTAATTAATTAAGATATTTTACACGTTTTTTATAGCACAAGAGGTGCTTCTATATAGGATATTATCAATAATGAAAGTATTGGAAATGCTGGAACTTTAATCAAATATTGGAATCGTAAGTTTCAATGTTTCTGAAAACTTGATTATATTTTATGAATATCAATTGACGTTTATCTATATAATTAAAAATATCTATAAATTACTTATGGCAATATGTAAATCGAATTGTTGAGACATCACTGAATTTCTTCTGTCGGCGACATTCAATCATCGCAACGAAAGTTTTGTCGATTCGTAGAAAGCTAGCCTGATGGTTGTTTCTTCGCGAAAAAATATGCAATCGATCAATACTATTCGCTAGACATTTTATTAGGAATATAAATCCCGGAAATATATACAAATATTTAATAGCCTTAAAAACATAGAAAAGTAAGCCATATTATAGTCAGAAATATTTAACTATTAATGTTGCAAGTCATCAATTTGACTGGAATTTAAGGGGCAATTAATAATTAATTTGTCTAATAAATATCCGTTACACTAAATTATTATATCCTCACTTTTCATTATACTCCATTATTAAAGCTTTAATATATGTTATTTCCAAGTATAAATTTACTAGTTTAGTCAACTTTTTCATCTTAACTTCCTTTTAAAAACAAATTTGTAATCAATACGGAACTTCTTTCAGGATTAGTTCTTTGAAAATTCCTATCCACTTACTACTACATACGTTTATTATTAAGTCTTCTAAAGACTTTCAAAAATATTTTTTATCTATCCTGTCCCAACATTTTTTAAATGCGCAGCTGTTTCGTCACGAAAATTAAATATTAAGAATGATCCGCTTATTATTCGAGGATGGGCCGTTCAAAAAGAGTTGCGTTATTAGATTCTTATTTTAATCCGAAAGATTTCCATGTGAATGGGCATGATTATAGAGATGATCAGAATTTAGATATAAAGCCTAGAAGTTACTTTAAATAAATCTGGGAGGCTCACAAAAGCTTTCCTTATTTTTCTTAGATTTCCGCATTCAATTAACAATGCAACAGTGTAATTCCTATCGGTTTCAGTCATAATCAAACCTAGGCGGACTCTTAACTATTTTCTGCTGAGTTCTGTGGCTGGACTCCTCTGTAAGTAAAGGTTACGTGTAAAATGCGGTCAGTGAAATGAGATATTGTTAAGAACGTAAATTACATCCATCGCGAGAGCCGCTCCTTCGCGTATTAAATTCTAACGAGGAAAAAGTTTATAATCCGCAGAATGCAACCTCATACGTAGATTATTATAGTCTTTCATTTATACACATACATAACACTTTGTACATTTGTCGTTAGAAAATTGACTTAACGGCAAGTGCTGTCGGAAACGGGAGCAATATTTCAAATTAGATCTTGGACCGAACCAAGAATAGTTACAATAATATTTACATCTGTGTTATTATATTGAGCTACCGGGGTTTATGCATGTTTGTTTATTTGAACGGCATGTAATTACGATCGTGAAAGCACGGATATCCGCTTCCAATTAATTATACTTTCCATTTATTTTTAATGAAAATAACACTATTCATTTGGAACGATTGGAACTCGAAGGGGTTTCATTTTGGAATATTAAGGTGTTCTTATGAATTTATTTATAGTTGAAGTATTTTACATTATAACTTTGTGATTGCCAAGCTTGTAACAGCAATTTTTAAAAATTTTATGAAGGATCAGAACTTTTAGATGATATGAATAAATATTAATCTCGAGGGACTTCCCCTTTATAAGAGCATAATTATAATTTCGAGTTTATACGAGTTGTAAACCATAACACCTATATACTTTTCCCATGATCTCTACACGCAAGAGGGAAACATGAAAAGTAACTTCATACTGAGATTGCTTTAAGATTATTTAAGTGCTTTTTATTTATTAATTTTTAAAACACAGTATACTTGATAATAAGAGTATAAGAGCTTTCAATTTTGTCGGTTTGAATAACACATATATATGGTTATAGAAAACTACTTTAACTTCTGATTCAAGATCCCATATTTTAGAAGATTCAACAGGAAATTTTGAAATAGTGCCAGAATCTACAGTCGAAATGAGAAAAGTCATGAGATTAAATTGAGCAATAAAATACTTTTAGGAAAGGAGATATATACGTATTTTGAAAACGGAAATAAATGAATTTATATATTCGAATCGAGAATAAACCGAACGAGAGTTGAAAGTATTGGTCTAGAGATGTATAAACCCGCACTTTCTAAGTTATCGATTCAGACAGCAAGCTTGCAAAATAGCCTCGGGATGACACGATATTTTTCGGTTCAAGCATACTCTCGTGAGATTATGGTTTATCATTTTGACATCGTTTTTTTTATCGGCTTTCATACAATATATATGTTGTAAAAACAAAATGATTCATAAATATTACTTTTTTGAAATATTCGAAAAACGTTGCTTGCAATAAATCCGAAATTGTCGATAAAAATGAAATGTATATTATAGAGCTGATTTATGTGACAGACACCGAGTTTTTGGTATTGTGTATAGTAGATTTTATTTTCAGAGCTGTCATATCTTTTTTGATGACGTGGTTTCGAAATAAAAACAATTTTGAAAGCTCTGAAATTTGCAAGCTTTTATGAAGGCTCTTGTTCTTCAAAAGGTGGCAAATCGTGAATCTTGAAAATGTGAAGTATGAAATTGGAATGAGTATGGGTCTGGGGAATTTTTTCGTGGTCCTTGCAACCTTTCGCGTAGAGCAATCTATACGTTATGTGTATGCGAACGTTCACCGGATGTACAGCGTAGCGTGACTCCGGTCCTTGCCTACGTTCCACCCCCTCGGGGCCCCCGTTTCTGACATGGTCCCTTTTTCCACGCACCAGCTGCATCGTATGTAGGAGTATAGGTCCTATCCACACCACTGACGATGGCGCTTTCTTGCTTCAAGAAGTTTACGATTAACCCTGGAATTCTTGGGGTAATCTGCACCACGCGTTTGTTTCCAACGATGCGTAATATGGGCCCCGCAAGTATAAAGCAAACGACCATGACCCCCAATTCCCACGCTCCATGAGTTAACTATTCTCGCGAAGATGCTCCCTTGATTATTTCTGGAATTTGAAGGACTTTCCTTTCTTTATATATTTGATGGATCATCGCCAAAGACATCTGATGCGAAGTCTTTCGGCGGAATTCATAATTCTATGTCTTATCAAAAAATCCTTGAAGTTTGCCTGACTTTTCCATATAAAAGTATAAACTATGATTCTATCATTTATAAGCTTTCAAACATGAATTTGAATTTAAGAGCCTTTGGTATATAGAACGAAATTGCCTTTATATTCATATTCAAAAGCTCGAAAATATAAACATGTGTGTCTTCTGACTTGAAAGCAATGAATTTTTATGTCTCGTGTTTGGAAACATGTGTGTACTCTTTCATTTTTTAAGAGCTTGTCTTAAAAGTCTGTAAGACTTAAAAAATCTTTTCATTCCTGGCGGCGCATAGTTCGAACGTGCACTGTGTAAACTTCTATTAAGCATCAAATTTGAATATAATTATATTAAGTGTAAAGGCGACCCAATAATCAAATCGAATGGAAAATGGCACATTAAATATTCTGTAAAGCGAGAAAAAGAAAATGAGATATTAAGTAAGCTATAACAGTAACTACATTATGTCTCCTTCCTTATAGACTCACTGCATGCACCGGTAAATTAATGGGTTGTGTTGAACAAGTGCATAAAGAGTTTCCGTGTTCGATCTAATTATTCCTGCATGTGTACTCTTTTTTTCAAAACAGGCAATCCATTTTTCTGTACTGATCATCATTGGATATTAACACGTCAAAACGTTATTAAAATAATAATAATAATAATAATAATCATTATAATAATAATTATTATTATTAAAAAATAATTAAATGTAATTATGCATTTTTTCAATGTAAACGTGGGAGTGAAAAGGGACCTTGAGTGCATGCGTTTATAATCTCAAGCAAAGTTGCTCTGTATAATCCGGCTCCCGGTATGAATATGGATAATTTATTCGGACAGTCATTGCGATATACGTTTCCAGTATATGCATGTGTAGTGAGATGGAGTGAATGACTATCTCTGCAGGTGGTACCCATGAACGATCCATTTGCTCCTCTTGCTCTTGTCACTGTATTATACGTGGCGCTTCCCACACAAATCCACATATTACGTACATACACACGCCCACGAGTGCAATGCGCTTGTCGTTTTACGTTCAAACATATATATGTAATACATTCTATGTCTACGTATAACAGCCACATCTACTTGGCAATACGCCATTCCATAGATGTCCTTTCACTGCAAAATCGATATTTCCGTGACTTTGCATTCCCTACGACCACGTGCAACCTTCTGGTAGTTACTTGGCACATCAGGATCAAGATACTTGAAATGTATTCACTTTTTAATATAATATTTTTGTCAATATCTTTATTTAGAGTTCTTTATCCTGAAACTGGGTCATTCTCTCTCAATTCTTCATTTTTTAAGTTATTCATATTATATTATTATAAGAAAAAAGGTATATGAATATATATCTCATTTAAATGTATATTTGATGGCTTTTTCTCTATTTTGATCTCATTTCTTGAAAAGGAGATATGAATTTGAATATCATGATCTGTCTATGAATGAAAATGATGATCTTTGAATTTTGTTAGTAGAAAATATTCATAAGAAGACCTTCCATATATAAGAATTCATGCGAGTCATGGCTTCAGCGCCGTTATTTCGTGTGCATATAGGATAAACTCAATTTCGGAAATGAGCTGTTCATTTATTGATAACAATTTCCGTTACTTGACAAAGGAACAGAAGTTACGAACCACATTGTTCTGAGGGAATAACAATAGTCGTTTGGATGATTGTATATAGTTAGCATGCAGCCACACTTCACTTAATATTCATTCTGCGTTCCATCTACAGGAATGTGTGTTTTCACAGGGTTGGGTTCGTGTATTTAGTACACCATGTATTTCATAAGTGTGTTGTTGGCATATTAACGCTTTCAGTCACATATCGTTGTACCAAAATTCATGATAATTTTGTATCCAAACATCCTACCGTATTATAGAGATGAAAACGTAATTTATAGAATTATAATATTTGTTAAATTTTAATTAAATTTCGAAGAAAAGTTTAAAATAAAGACAGCATTTTTCCTAGATAATTAATAGAACTTTTTCTATAGTGTTTTCAGAACTATTTTCAACCTGTAGTTTGAAAATAGAATACAGATTGATTTTGGACTCTAAAAACACTATACAGTTTCCTAATTAATTTAAATCATAAAAGCATTTTAAAGACTACAGAATTCTCCAGTTCAAGAAATTCAGGAGTTGAATGCAAATAAGATCGAAGATAGTTCGAGTTAACACAATATTCTTCTACCTCTCGTAATTTCGATCAGAAGAAGTTCGAGCATAAAAGCTCTATCTGGAGCACATTTTCTTATCAGATTATGAGTCTGGCAATGCAGGGCGGCATTAAGGTCGACATTACGTTTCTGATAAGTGATAAAAGATAAAGTATGCTGTCTCAGATATAATAGGAAGTGAAATCAAATTCTTCAGTCTTTTTTTTGCACTTCAAAGGTGCAGTCCAAGTGTCTCAATGTACTTGTCGTTTTCAAAGGACTATTCCCTTCCTTTTGTTATCTTTCAATATGAAGACGTTGGTTGAAATCAAATACAAGCCAATGTTTCTAAGGAGTACGTGATCTAATTTATAATCGCATCAATTCTTCTTTTATATTTCGATTTTATTGTATATAAATTATCATTTTATTATGATGAAGTTATGAAACATAGTTTATACTGAGATTTCTTTTGTTTCAGAAACGGAAGAATGTGTCGAAGGGAAAGTCGAGGATTTGAAAAATACTCAGGAGATGTCGAGACACCCCGACGATGGAAGTTTACAACAACCATCCATCGATCAAGCCCAGCAAACGACTCCAGGTACGTAAACCATCACACAGGATTACTCTCTGCACTTTATTTTATGATTGATCCCGTTCTTGAATTTATTGAGAGAGACAGGTTTACTTTGGCGAAAATTTATTTTAGCAATCGGAGACTTGTTAAGTGTTAAACTGATATCAGAGAAAAAATTACTGGATTTTTTTTTAATAATACTTAGAAAGTTTACAAAAATTATTTGAAATGTTTCTGATTATGAAGTTTTGATTGAAAAACTTTTATTTAGGAAGAATGCAAATTTGAAAAGTTTAGAAGAATGAATTGTTTCAGTTATCCAAGCATTTTTGTATTCCCTTATTGCCCCTGGAAAATGTCCAACTTTTTGATCCCTAATTATGTATTGTCAGAGAGTGATATGAATGTTTGGAAAACCAGGTGAGCACATCGTTATCGAAAGTTTAGTGTATTATGAGCATTTTCTAGGAGTTTTAAACAACCGACGGCCTACTTTGTCAAGGACAAAATAATGAACTGCATTCAATGATGTTCAGAGTAGTGGAAAAGCAAGTGTAAATGGAGTCTGTTCTGCATTCTTGTCTTCTCAATTGTGCGAAACTACTATCTTCGATCCCTGAAACTATTGGAAATAATATTCAATGATAAAAACTTTAAACCTATTAGTATTTTTTTATGTAGAAGGAATATAATAGTGGATATCTAATAACAAAACTCAAACAGTGATTAGAATAAACAATTTTGAAGAAATTTTGATTTTAGTATTAATAACAATAAATAATGTGAAAATATCACCTTACATTTTCTGCTGGTATTTAAAATTTTAAAAGGAGTTGGTTTACACCTGCATTTCCGTCTTAAGTGTAGAACCTGATATTTTGTTCATCCGGGTCCATTGAGAGATCGCATATAATGCAAAACTTTCAAAAGACCCGCTTCAGTATCAAGGAAACGTGAGAATTTAATTGTTAAGACCCATGTAAACATCTGAAGGGCTTTTAGGTAATTAAAAAAAAAAATTATATGACTTAAAAAGATTTTTAGGAATTCGCTGGGATTTGTAGGAATTTTCAAATGATTTAGGTGTTGAGAGAATTTTAACAGATGTCAATTTGAATGGATTTTTAAGTTATTGTACAATTTTTAAATTAAAATTCAGATCCTTCAGACTTAAATATTAATCGTCAGGAAAAATGAAAAAATGAAAATTACTCATGGAAAAGTCGTGGAGTTTTAAAAAGGATGTTTCGAGTCACCTCCTGTTTTTTAAATCCTTCGTTCTATAGTCATAAATTAAAATTTGTAATAAAAAAAGACTTCATTTTCGTAAATGAAGAGTATATTTGATTAGAGTTTTGATTCAATTTTGTCATTCCCCACTAAAAACGCCATTTTTCCAGAGAAAATATTGACAGGGGGAGATTGGATCTCTTGGTAACGTAATTTCCTTTTTTTTCATCTCGCTTTATATCTTCTTTTCACTCTATGGAGAATTTTTATTGATTCGTATAAATCTATAAATAAAGTAGAATTTGTCGAAATTTTACGATAAGGAATTAAAAAGAAAGATCTGCTAATAGAATAATTCTTTTCTCAAACGTCTCTCGGAAATCTTTAATCGTCTTGGGATACGTTTACGAGCACCTACTGCTAACCAAGCGCAAAGTAAAAGGTCACATTAGGATTTTAATTGAAAACGACTAAATAGTCTACTTTTTTCGCTAATTGTTTTCGCCTCTAAAACTTTAAATACACTCTTCTAGTATACTATTTGTATTTTGTTCTTATATCTTGACTTTTGTTATTTACCAAAAAGAAAAAAACGAGATCGTCTAAAATCTATTTTAGATTTCTAAATAGTCATACAATAAACTATACCTTTGAATTTAATAATGTTAATCGTATAGAACTTTACAAATTCCCTCTTTTCACATTTAATTCATTGTACTAGTTATAAGAACAAGTAACAATTTAACTCATTTGCTCAACAATTAGACAAGATGAGAACTCATTTAGAAAGCATTAGTCTAGCACAGAGACAGCAAATGCTTCAGAAAGTTCAAGCTCTAGAAATATAATTTCTGAGAAAATGGTTATTCTCTTATACTTTGGAAAAATTTTCTTTACTATAGAAAAAATTATCTAACAAATATCGATATTTTTCATCTTAGTCTCTCAAATTTTTTTCCCGACCTGCACTATAAGTGGATACATTGTTGATGAAGAAAAGCTTTTGTTACAGCATCCGGTGGAATGGAGGTTCTCTATAAGTTGCGTAATGCTTTTGTATGGGGTGGGATATTTCATGCTATCAATATGACAGGAGGTGGGATGAATATTATTGAAGTAGCTTGGGGCCAATTTTAAAATTCGGAGAAGTATTGAGTCGACAGAGATTGACGGAAAATTTTTGGAATTTTGCATTGTAAATTTCTAAAATGTACACCCGACAGAAAAACTGAGTGCTTTTTAAATAATTGACATAGCTCTGAGTCAAAAAATGGTTTTAAAAATTGATATTTTTTTCTACTTTGGCTGTGAAGGTTAAAAAATAAACCAATAATCTTTTATTCAAATGAAAAAAAATTCACAAACTGAAAGACTGATATATGAACTTTAACACTCTAAAAAGTGTTTTCATGCTGAAAAGCCCCAAAGGGTAGACATGGTCTTTGAAACGAATTTTTTAATAGTGGATTTTAAGGCTGAGAATCCACTCCCCAGAATTCGATAAAACGTCTCGACCCTTTTAAATCGTTTCGATTCGACCACGTCCCCTTTAAGTTCTCTCCCTTAGACTCGATTTCCCACTCGTTATATGACTCGCTGAATCGTGTTTTTTGAGCGCTCTCTAACTCTCTTTTTTCATTACAGATCTTCATCAGCGTTATCTCGTGGAAACGATAACGATGACGACGGTGACGGAGCGACGAATAGTCCGGGAAATTAGCGAGGAAGAAACGAAGCCCATTGATGAGCCGGACTCTACGAAAGAAAAAGATTCGCTCGAAGCCTCGAAACTTGAATTTGCCATCTGTCCCCCGCCAGACACTAAAGAAATATCCTTAGGGCAGAGTACCAGCGAAGAGGCTTCCAAGTCTCCAGAAAGCGCAACGAAAATCGATAAAAGAACCTCCAAGGAGATTTCCGAAGCCTCGGATCTCTCTCTGACCTTTAAGCTTGGTACATCGCTCGTCAGCAACAGCCTAAAGCCAAACTCTGCTGTGAGACAACTATTTCCAGACCCCAGATTCATATCTCCGCCCCCAGCTCCTACAAAGAACATATCCATGTCTGACGTAGACAACGCCGAGGATGATAATTCCGAGGCTCAGAAGTTCCTCATCACCACTGAAAGCTTGCGTCTTTTCGATGCTGTGAAACGGACTAAGATTGCTGGGAACCGAAGCGACTCTTCTGAGAGCGAGTCTTCTAGTATCAAGAGAACTATCGAAAGAAACGCTCTCAGACGGAGTCTCATTTCGAAGTATGAAAGTAATTCAAAGAAGAAGAATCTGAGGGGCAAGGATCTGACTTTGGAGGAGAGAATACGACAATTGACGTGTGTGGATCAGGATGAAGACACTGCAGAGAGTAACTCCTCAGAAAGTGGTAGAACGGTTGAGGGATGTGATCAGAATAATGAGCTGCCAGTTCGCACCTCACCTTCCGGAGAAGAGAGACCTAAGAACGATCGCGTGCCTCGCACCATCTGTCAAGAACAGGAATCTACTCATGTCGCTCCTCCACAGAACATCAACCATCATCAGTCCACCTACAAGAAGATCACGGACCTCTTCGGGCAAAAGAAAAACCTGGAAATGAACCTCCCTGATATTGGACTAGGAAATAGGACCAACATGGGGAAAGAGTATATTTCAAAGTCTTCCATCACGAAGATGAACTCTGATGCGAGAAAGCAGTTCCTCGCGAGTCTTGCGCCACTCTCGTGCGTTGCTTCGACGGGAGAAGGAAGAGAAGATTACTATCGTCTTTCTTCGAAGATAACTGGAAGTAATAGGGACTCTGTGGGTTATAACTCGGATTCTTCATACAGTCTTGAAGATATTGAAGCTGCCCTGAGGGGAGAGGAGAGAAACTACAGAAACGCGGGTCCTCCTGATGTCACAAGAGGAACACCCACGAGTATCGGACCTGATTCTGGAGATGCTAGTGACGAACTGATGGCTTTTGTTGAGCAGGACAAATCTAGGACTGAGAGAATTAAGAGACGATACAATGATGTTGATGATCGACATGAAGGAACTTCAGTTGAAGGAGAGGTCAAGGAAAATGGAAAGGATAAGAAGGGGTGTGTAGATGATGATGATGACGAACTCAACGATTATGGATTTAACAGAAGACCTGCAGTTCGGGGGATTAAACCTCAGTTTGGGACAACAGAGGAGATCGTTCAACAACTGAGGTCCCGGAGTGCTGCTGCGACTTCGTTTCCTGATAGAAACAGTTTACCAGCACAGTGGACCTTCTATGAGAATAGCACTGATAATGGAGAGAAACAAGAGTCTTTTGTGGATGAAGATGGAAACTCGGAGACTTATAGGTTGGCGTTTAATAGCGAGAACACTGGAAGCAATACCATCAATAGGATAAATACGATGCAGAGGCAGATTGATGACATTTATCAAAGCATTGCTGACACTTCGGTAGGTTTCTCATTTAGGTCTTAACAAAAATTCTAGTTGAACATTTCTAAAAATTTTATAAATAAAGGTATTAAATAAATGATTTTAGTATTTTCAAATTTAAATATAATATAAAGAAGAAGCCCATTTTTCCATGAAATTTTAAATATTTTTCTAGGTAAATGCGCAGGGCTTGGACCGTTCCTATCTCGAAAGTACTCTACCCCGAACCCTGGTCCCAGTTGGGGACGCTAGTCACCGCTATTCGGATCAAAAGAATGGAGTGCACTTCCAGGATCAAATTGCTGGCCCCCGAATGCTTCGAGTCAGTGGAGCTGATGGAGTTCAAAACCCGGGTTACAATAGTCTTCCCAACAAATCGCGCCGCCAACCAGTAGGTTTCACTAACTATCCTTGTGGCGCTGTTCCCTCTTCCAATCCCAAGTGTTACCGAACCATGTACCTTGTCCCCTACAATGGGATCACGGACCCAGCTTATCAGAACCTGCAGAGGATCCTTCCAGCTCACTCAACACCGACGAACTACGCGAATCACATCGACCGATATCCCTACCCTAGAAATCGAGTTGATCAGCAGCCAAGATATTACGTCCGTCCCAACACTCCTGCGACTTCGACACTTCCAGGTCACCACTCTCAACCGCAGCTGCATCTTCACTTGCATCAGCCGGAAGAATTCCATGTAGGCCCTCCAGTTGGCATGAACCATACTGTGCACTCCATGCACGTGCAACACCATCAGCATCATCAGGTTTCATCCTACAGTGGCCAACCAGTTCCAGCTTATACAGTAATCGCTCCTCCTAGAAGCACGACGCCTTATTCTCATCAGGTCCACTTGGCTCGAACTGCAAGCGACGTGCAAACGCAGACTGTCTCTTTACCTCCAACAGTTAGTGTTCCTTGTGGACCTTCGCTCACGACCTTCACTGGAAGCACTCAAATTTTAGGTACAATGACATCTGCAACAATTTTGTCCTCGCCGACGAAGCTTCAACAACAGAGAAATAATCCCTGCAATGTGGCTGAACGTGGAGTTCCTGAAGGCGCTGCGAGTGCACCAGCTCACGATTTTAATCAGACGAGCTCTGCTAATTCGAGCCATACGGTCACGAACTCGTTTATAGGTCATCCCAACAACGTGCCTCCACCCAACACACAGAACTCCGTGTATTACGCGATGAACGTGTAAACGGATTACTTGGAGGGATTCACCTTACGGCTAATTAAGTCGAGGGAGAAGAACGAGAGTTTTACTTGTACTTCGCGCGACAAAGCGGGTTAGAATTACCGGAAGAGATTGCTGGAGATAGGACAGTAAAATAGGCATGGTACAGCGATGATGCTGTTAAATTTGGGTGCACCACATCCGCAGCCTGCAAATGTTGCTGTGGCTGCGCCAATAAGCAAACGGGGTCACGTTTACAGGTTACATGTACGTGGTCTTCGTTTCGCTTTGTTTCCCACGAGTATCCAAGTTTACCGCGGAACACAGAGGATTATTAGTTGTAGCCGCAATTGGCTTATGGTTTTTATGGTTGCACCCAGGCTTGGCTTAAAGAAAAAGGCGACTCGGCTAGAGAACACTGAGGACTCTGCAAAAAACTGGTGCAAAGGCGAGAATTATTGGCTTTATCGCTCTCAAGTACTACCCCTGAATTTTATTTTTATTTTAACTATTGCAAACTTAAAAACTTATATCCACCCATTGGTACTAAGAAAACAATAAAGATAAGATTCTCTTGTTAGTTTCGAGTTACAAAAGAAGATTTCAATTACCAAAAATTCTTGATAATTAAGCGGAACTACCTTGATTCAATGATTTCCTCTAATTACTGCTAAATATTTGTACATTACAATCGCTTGAACTTTGTTTTATATATGCATATATTGAAATTTGCCTCATTATAATCAGAAGAATGAATTAATTCAAGGGGAGAGCGAAATAGAGCCTGAATTTAAATATTGCTTTAACAGGATATTGTATTGATTTTCGGGTTGTGGGTGGTTATTATTCTGGGCCAAATTCAGCATTTGATCTCTGTAGTAGATTGGACTCTTTTGTAAGAATTATTTATTTTCACGCGAGAAAAAAAATCACAGTTTTCAAAGGTCTCACGTTTCTGCCTTATTCTTTAATCAAACCTACGAGACGATTGAAAGAAAAGAATGGACCTGGACAAATACTAATTTATTTAAAATATTAAAATACACAAATTAGCTTCATTGCATAAAATGAAGCTGCCAAATTGAAATAATCTGCTGAAATAGCAAACTGATAGTTTTAATCGATAACCATATTTGCACTTCCATTCGTTTCTGTTCTCTCTATCAAAGAATATCGTCTCTATCTGGAATTGAGTCTGAAACGCCAAAGATACGCCGGATAATACTGCGATAATATTAAAATTTTATATGAAGATCACTTGAATTTGTGATTTTTCCATAAAAGGATTTGTGTATAGCCAACTTATCAAGAAAAAGATACGTATTCGAGAAATGCCAAAGTGTAGAAAGTTCTTTAGATGTCTGCCAAACAGAACTGGTTGATCTTGTATAATCGATTGATCATCTTTTTCCTGCAAATATCATCAATAAATTTTAACAATTCTCTTATCAGAGTTAAATATCCACCAATTTGTCACTATCATTTTATTAAACTCTATTATCCAGCCCAAAAGATTGGCTTTTAAATATTTTGCATATTATATTTGTTTTAAATCATTTACTTAAGTTTTAAAAAATTTATTTAACTTAATTTATTTCTTTAAAATAATTTCTTTTATTAATCAAATCGGGCGTTAATATTGGAGATAAATATATTGTTGCCTCATGTGATGAAGATTTGTAACCGAATTAACCAATTAACCTGTTGTAAAATTGTAATTCATTTTCACTTACTATTAATGCATTTAAAAGAGCACAAAAATTGATTCGTAAGCTATATTGTATACATATTTATTATTTAGGTATATTTATTCAAATCTTAATTATTCTCAATGAGACAATTTTTAAAATTTCAAGTAATGAGGGTAGTGTCACAAAATCTATTTAACTTGAAAATAAATATTTATTAATTTCATTTTAACTTTTAATCTAAGTTATGACTTTAAATCTCGTCTAAGATTAATCATAAATGTTATGTATGTTATTTGAATGAAGATTAATTTAAGGATATCGACTATATGTAATTAAGAAGTCGAGAAGCTAAGTGTCCAGATTAGAATTTATAGTATCAAATTTTAGATCTAATGAATTAGTATTTGTAATGCGTAGATTTCAAGCTGTGGATGTTTGCATTATTGACAGAGGATTCTATGAAAAATTAGAAACGCGAATAACTAATAACCAAAGTCGTAAATACCGTTAATTGTCGTTGTGATATTTAAGGTTTTAAATTATAATGTACCTAATACTGTAAGTTCAGACCGCTCCAGCGGGCTAAGTATTACGCAGCGATTATTAGACTAATGTGTAAATAAGAGCGATTGTTAAAATATTGTTTTTTTGTATCAGGACACTTTTATTTCATATTATTTTGTTATGCATATAGTTTTTAGATAAACCTTATTTATATTTTATACGAACGTATGTTGAACGATTGTATCTCTTAAAGCAGAAACTGTGGTAATCTGTGTATCGATGCGAGAAATTTGCGATTTTCAGAATGTTAGTACTCAGCTTAGCAAAGCAAAGAAATCCCAATTCTACTTTTTTTTAAAAAAAAGTACTATAAGAAGAAATTGTTTGCTTAGCTAGGTTCGTACAAATATTGGAAGATTTAAAATTCATGTCGAATTCCAGGGACATAGATACATTGTAGAGTAGAAATACTATTGGACGTTTGACTTGAAAATTTTCGATTAAATGTACATTTGTACAAATATTATACCAGTCATATACAACTTCATGCCACATATGCAAAAGAGGGCTTTGAAACATTGAAGACTGCAATATTAAATTAATACAACTCTGGCCTATTAATTACTACAGATATATTATAATATCTATCGTAGGAAAAAGCTGTTAGGTATATTCATAAGATTGTCTATCCACATTGCGCGTGTACTGTTTGTTTATGTGATTGTAAATGGTCATTATTATCGCTCATTTTCTTTATTCAGTTTTTCGATTATATTATTATTTTTTAATGTTGAGAAGTTAATTTTCAAAGTCTGGTTGCGCAGCCTCTTCTAATTTCAAAAATAAGAAAAATCGAATAAGAAAATCGAGACTGATGAAGACCATTTGGTGAATTTACTTTACAGTTTTAAAAATTCTTTATTATTTATTCAGATACTGTTTTGATTACTGCGAAATAGCAAAAGTTATTCCAAAGAAGAGTTTTCATTCAAACCAATTCAGCTGTTAGCCTAAATCTCAGATCGCAATTCTTTACCTTCTGAAGTTGTAGATACAGAAAAATATTGTTATTCTTTTATTCAGTGTCAATAGTGCTTCTAAATTAAAATAACATTGAGAAGTATTGTAGTCGACATCTGAATTAAGAAATTGTATCTCCTCTAAAATTTCATTTAAAAAATATAAAGCGTTTCGATAAAATCTATCCAAATACTATTTAAGTATTAGACTTTTTATACAAATATCCGTATGAATTCCACTTAGCTCATTTTTTCTACCAAAAAAATTATATTGAAGCTCTGTCATTTTATAAACTGTAGATTAATTTTCTACTTGATTATGAAATGAAATTGCGGCAATTAGGATTTTTTCTCAGAACCAAAACCTTCGTTTTTAATTGTTATTTAATCTTATGCTATCATTTAATACCATTACGTTCTTAATAGAGCGTAATTTGAGCGAATAAGACAGATACCATGCACAAATTACTTTACGTAAATGGAAATAGAATAAGAGCCATTTTGCAGGCTTGTAATCTAAGAACTATAAACTCGTAATGTAATTAAAATTTTAGATCAAACCAGAAAGAGAAACACGTACACAGTATTTGGGACCCTTCGTAGAACTTTTTTAAGTAACTTAATGTTAGTGGATTTTCGCAAGATATAGGAAAGGAACAATGAAAGAAATTCTTTTTTTTCCACAAGTTCTTGAAACTTGGTCGAAACTTGAAGAGCCAAAGAATGTAAAAAATCTCATAATCAGTTTAGTGAAACTGTTTTGTCAATACTCTGATTATATTCAAGGCAAATTTTCCGAATTTAATTATGTTTCTTAGCCTGATAATTGTAATTTTATCCTTTTTTGAGAAAAGTTTCGGAAATTGTTGTAAAGGATCTGTCTGAAGTTAAGAAGAATTGAAAATTCTGGTAGCAAGGTATAATAACTCCCAATAGGTACAAACAATTATTGTAATTAGCGATAAGTGTGATCGATAGAGAAAGCTACTCCTGTGTCCGAATCAGTATATTAAGAAAAAAAAGCTCGGTGGTATAGTAGAGCTTAGTTTTTATATAATGGAAGAACAAAAAACAGTCGAGTGGCAGCTATATACTGTCATCTACGAGATTCATTGTATTCAAAGTATTTACTCTCCTTTTCAGTGGATTTGACTAAGCGAATAAAATGTGACTCTCACTGGACATTTTTCAAACTTCAAGCGGTTCTTCTGACGTTCCTGACTAGATTTTTCTACTCTAGTAGTGCTTTAGTTTTCTAGCGATATATACCAAATTGAAGGCGATCAATCTCAAAGTAAAGACCAACGCATGCTTGTGCCAAAGGCGTTTTTATCTTAATTTAATTTAAAAATATTTAAAAGGCTCAAGGTTTTTGATCTCTTTTGTTATTGTTAGGAGTTGAATTTTCAAATTTTTTTTCTGTTTTCAGGGTATATAATCATGAATCCAATGAAAAGCAGGTCGAAATATTATATCTCAAAAGGCCATGTACCGACATTTATTATTAAGAGTTATAACACGTAGATATTTTTATTTATTATTGATTATGCATGCTAGGTAAGGACTTTAGATAATGACATAAAAGTGGCCCAGTAAAACAATTACTCCGTGAAAAGAAAAGAAAAATTTTGTGTCGGGAGTTATTGAAAACTAATCCAAATATAACATTAAACGACTAATGTAAGATTAAAAGTCTAATTATATGAAATCTTCAGAAATTATTTAAAGATCAGATTAAATATTACACTCTCTCTAAAATAATGTTAGAAGTTTTTTTTTTTCGTTAATTTGGTATCAAATTCTAAAGTTATATAAATTATATTATTAACATTTGGTTGTCTTTTTCTGTTATATAAACTATCTTCGATTTGAGAGATATTATATTGTCGAATTGGCAAAATGAAAAGAATATGAGATTGTTAAACGGATAAATTGGTTCAATTTCATGAAAGAGGATATAGATGGTTTGTAATGTAGTAAATTATTGATTGTAATGTTTTATAATAAAACATAGCATTAATGTTATTTAACGCTTAGGAAACGTTGGTTTTAAAATACTTTTACGACGAATGGCCAAAACTGAGATAGACTGTATATATCCACTTGATTGTTAAACGAAATAGTAACTAGAGTGTAAATAAAAGCTTTATCCACGTAGTTATTCGTTGATTATCCTTCCCTCTATTTGTATGTAATCTATATGATTCCATTTGATAAAAGAAACGCAGGAAGAAGGATGTAAGAGGAGTCAGAAAGAAAGATAGACATCCAGGTTATTGAAAACGTATTAAGAAATTTAATATTAGCATAATATTGTACTTGTAGAGTTTGAGCGTCAAGCGTAACGTAAATAAAGGAATTAAATAAAATTTGATTATCTCAATAGATTAGACGTTTTTTATACAATGTACTAGAAATACATGTGTTCATAAAAAAATACGAACGTACAAGAAAGAATTGCATGCACGTTATATTCCGAAGTATTATCATTTCATCACTAAATCGTGTTGCATTTGTAAATTATGGCCGTGAGTGAATAAAAACTAATTACAGTGTGCGTCGAGAAACGCCTTCAGTCGGTTGCAGAACGCGCAAGTTCAACACATTATCTAGGGAAAAGTTTCACAAGAATTCTTGCCTAGGCCTTCTCGAATCTCAATTGATAAGAAATTTATGCTTAGTGATTTTTAATTATCGATTTATTAAAAAATTCACATTAGTAACTTATTATTAAAAATGCCTTACTCGTTATTAAATATTTATGAGACTGTCCCCTGGTTACAATTTGTAAAGGGTTTTTCCTGCCCTCCAGGATGGTGAATTTGTTCTTTCGCGTGATTCTATGAAATTATTTCATTTTGACGCCTTCTCGAATTTACGTGAAATCGGCCCGTCCTCGATATTAAGATATACTCACAACATAGGGCGTGTTGTACCGATTTTTTAATTATAAAGGAAGCAGTCAGCTCCTACAAAAGGACACACCGTCTTCTTCTCACTGGTTCTGGTGGCTCTAATGCTGCTAAGATTGCTTCGTCAAACACATTCTTCAGTCCTTTCTGCAAAATTACAATTTATTACAGAATTAATCAATTGTAATAAATTAAAATTTATTACAGAAGCTTTATAAAGCTCAAACTAAAAAATATACCTGTGTAAGTGCGCTGCACTCAACATATTTCACTGCTTTCAGTTCCTTCGCAAGTTTCTCGCCTTGCTCACCCGTGATTGGTTTTTGTTTATTTTTCGCAAGTTTTTCGATCGTCGCTGCATCATCTCTCAAGTCTATTTGCGTGCCAACAAGTAGGAAAGGTGTTTTTTGGCAGTGATGTGTTATTTCAGGAACCCACTGCAGAAAAAGGAGAGACTTAATATCCAATTTGATAAAGATTTTTTTAAATTGTAATGAAAAACTCTACTTGCTTTTTCTTTCACGTTTTCAAACGATGACGGTGAAACGACAGAAAAACAGACTAGAAACACGTCTGTTTGGGGATAACTTAAGGGTCTCAGTCGATCGTAGTCTTCCTGGCCTGCAATATTTATAATTTTATTTAGTAATTCACTCTGGAGCAATCAGAATTTATATAAAGTTCTCTTGAAAGTACTAAAAATTGAAAATGACTTTTTGAGTCTTCAAAGTGAAAATGCCAAAATTAGAAGTTCACGAAAAATTAAGCCTATTATTTAAATTTGTTATTTCTTATATTTTGGAAATCTCACCAGCAGTATCAAATAATCCGAGCGTGTATGGCTCTCCACCAATCATAACTGTGACGGCATAATTATCGAAAACAGTTGGAACGTATTCCGATGGAAATTTGTTTGTAGTGTAGGATATCAATAGACAAGTTTTACCAACCGCTCCATCTCCTACCACCACACACTTTATTGTCTGCATTTCTAATCGCTCTATTTAACCTGTATAACAAAAAAAATTGTTAGAAAACCTGCATTAAAAATTTATCCATGAAGTATCCTAAAATTTTAAATATGTTCAATTTCCACTTGAGGATACATAATTCAATTAATTCGATGAATTTACACAAAATTAGTTGCTCCAAAGACAGATAAGTATAACATAAACAAAGCATTTAAATAATCATTTTCAATACTCTTGTTTAAAATATGTAAAATTAAAAAAAAGCAATACGCTCAAACACTTCCCTATACTCTGAATTTCAAGAAAATGAAAAAGAATGATGCTTATAAGAAATTTGTATACAAACTGCCTATATCTCTTTTCTAAAAAATACCCTTTATAATCTAAATAAATTTGAAACAAATGTAACTTCAAAAATTGTTTTTTTAAATAGAAATTTCTCTAGCTTTACTAATTTAAGGATACAGAGATTTTAGGATCAGTATGAATCATTCTAATCACTCATTTGTAGTGACTCCCAAATGACAGTCACATGAAAATCATTTTCTTCACACATGTTGGAGTGAAAAAGAGAGTGTTTAAAGTTGTATAGTATCAGTGCAATAAATAATTCCTTTAAATATTGTTTTTTAGTCTGAATGATGAAAATAATAGACTCTTAACAAAATGTGACAAGTGAGACAGTTGGCACATGTCATAATGAAAATGTCCCTCAACAATTGAAAATGTCATTGTTCTCAAGAAACAATGAAACCAAAAAAGGTTAAAAGAAAAATATCACATGTGATTTGACAACAGAACTGAAACAACTGACAGAACAATAAATTCACACATATGTACATCGCGAAATTGTTTTCGGAGCAGCCATTTTGCCTGATACGGCAAGTAGCTAAGTGAATTTTGAGTCTTTAGTTCACCTTTATATGCTACAGTAGTCGTAAAAATATACTAATTACACTCAGCTGAACAGGAAATTATTAATTTTCTCAAAAAGAAAGCGATAACACCAAATTTAGGAAACTCTCAAGTAACTGGGCGTCGACAACACTTCACTGTCAGAAAACTTGAGTTTCTGCAGGATGGAAACTCACGATTCAATTTAGTGTCGCCCTTCTGCGCCATCTACCAAAATGTTTCTCAAATCTAGGCGGGAGCATTTGAAAATTTTCAATTTTTTAGTATCCACATTTCGATAATTTTAGAGCCTGCAATTTAATACACATTCATAGAATTGGTCAACATGTCCTTTATTGATAACAAAACAGTGTAAAGATACATACAAAATCTTATTTACAGAATCCAATATATTAAATGTATTTCACTGGAGAGTATTACTTAGTTTTTATGTAGAAGCGGCACATCTAAAACCAACATTTCCAGCTGAAGTATCTGGAGTATTTTGACTTCTTGCAGCACATCTGTATCTGTAGCAATAACTTTCGTGGCAGAGATAAGAGCCTCCTTTTTTCACTTTATCTAGAGCGTTGTCAGCGCCGATCTGAAATAAATGATCAAAATTAATACTACCTCGAAATGAAGATTTTTCATTTCTTTCTTTCAATTTATCCATTTATTATATTATCTTACAGGGTTATTTTCTTCTGCTTTTGAGTGATCAGTTTGCCACCAATCGGATGTCCACTCCCAAACATTTCCAACAATATTATGAACACCATACTTATTTGGTGGGAAAGATGTAACAGGAGCTGTACCTTCAAATCCATCTTCTCCAGTGTTTTTACTGGGAAACTCTCCTTGCCATATGTTAGCTCTGAAAGTAATTTAAAAGTTATTAAATTTGTTGTTCCTTTGGGTTCTAATTTAAATTGTTGGAAGACTAAATACGGATTAATAAGTAGTAGTTTTTGAAATAGAAGCGCTTCGTTTGAGATTTGATTTCTTCTCGTCTTACCTGTGCTCGTTATTGGGATTCAATTTATTACCCCAGGGAAAAAGACGATCTTTCAAGCCACCACGACATGTGACCTCCCATTCAGCTTCTGTTGGCAACCTTTTCCCAAGCCATTTGCAATATGCTGATGCATCGTACCAGGAAACATGGATCACTGGATGATCCATTCTCTCTAAAACATTAAAATTATGATAAGAATATCAATGGAATTATTATTATCTCATTATTTTACTTAGTAAAAATTACAAGTAGATATTTTTTCGCTTTGTTGCGCTAAGTTTATGTTAAATAGTACTATACGAACGAACGTTTTGTTCTATGCAAATATTATTAAAAAGAATCATTATTTTCTTCTATATGTATGCATATACTTCTATTTCGAAAAAGAAAGCATCTAAAGAGCGAAAATATATCTGATTGTAATATTTGTTGAGAAAAATGAAGAGATGGAGTTTTGAGATTAGAACTTGAATACAGGACTCTGAAAGACAAAAAAAGTGTTTTTTAAATTAATTACTTGTAGATATTTTTATTTACCTGCTATACTAGAATCTTGACCTTCAGGTTGGCGCCAGGAGGCTCCTTTTACAGGTAACCACCAGGGTGCAGCTTTAACAGCTTGATCGATAGTCGCTTTTGTTTTTTCACTTAAAAGTCCTTCAAAAACAAACGAATCCCCAAATTTTTCAGCCTCTGTTTTGTGTCCTGTGGCTTGAACAAAAGCCTCAAAATCTCGGTTACTCACTTCGTATTTGTCGATGTAAAAACTCTCTAAAACAACTTTTCTTCTTGGTCCTTCTCCATCAACAACAAAGACCGGGTGATCCGTACCGATAAAATACGAACCACCGTCAATTTTCACCATATCTGAAAGTGTACTTTTTTCATCATGTAAAAAGTGGCTTTTTTCACCTGCCTCGATAAATTCATCCTTATTAGTAGGACAGTATCCATTTACACCTGTACTGTCACAATTTTGACGGTTCAAATTTTTTCCACATGAACAGTCACTACTTTTTTCGTCTTTTTCAGCAAGCACATAAGAGATTATTACCACAAATAAAATTTGCAAATTAAAATGTCGTGGAAATAGGATCATTGTATTGAAATCTAAACACTAATTATCACTTATAAAGTTTGTAAATCAGATTAATTGTTGCCGACAAACGTCATGTACCTAAACACAAATCACGTGGCAGATGTGACAGCTGATCAGTTTTAGTTATGCCAACATCAAAATCGCAAAACATTTTCTAAATTGTGTATTTTTTTCAGTTTTCATGTTATAATTTTGCACGATATATATAATTATAATTGTTTACGATTTACTATATTATCGAAAATTTAGTTGAGTGTTTTCTTTTTACTTTCTACAAGAATAAAGTTCTTGATTGACAACTTGGAAAATTGAATTAAAATTGGCTACATTGACCGCTAAGCGCGGGATAATTCAAAAATATAGTTTAAACCTACAAATTGTTGTATTTTTTTAGAGGCATTCTTAATGATAATAATGGTATTAAAATAAAATAAATTTGATATAAAAACGTTGATGCTGTTTATTACAATATATATGTATATTATATGTAATACATAATAGAACATTATAGATAATATTTTATGGAGTAGTACGATTTATTTACAATCTGTTTGAAGCTTTTTTCTTCAAAATTATTACGCAAATGCATGTGGCAAATGAAAATACATTTATTTTAACAGTTTGTTAAATCGTGATAATCTTTTATATACAGACCTACACTGCTCAGTCTTTGAGCATTCTACCTACTTACTATTTAACTTTTAATTTAATATTTTTCGCTTATGAATGATACGCGTGACAATTTCATTAAAAATAAACAAATAAAATTGTATAAAATTTGTGTAACTAATTTTTTTCAGAACTAAACATTTAGTAATTTTATCTTCAGAAAATTATCTATTGAGGGATTAAAACAGGTTCAAAAATAACTTTTTAAGTCTGACTTTCAGATAATTCTATCAAAAGGAAAAAATTGTCAAGTCAGAGTTAAAAAATTAAGTTATTTTAATTTTACCCTTGTTTGATGTCATGGCTATTTTTAATAGTCTTTTTATAATCCCAATATCCAATAAAAAGTTTTCATTATTCGAGGTTCTTTAAAATACACTGGTAAATATTGCACAGTATCATTAAGTCTATTAATTTGTGCGAAATATAAACATGAAATTATATTTTATATCATTTTGTAAACAGATATTTAATTTATGTATATAGAAATTTCTATCTATATCATAAATAAATATATTTTCATATGTATATTCTGGATATATTTTCATTATTCCGATCATAATAAAAATAAATCTGCTGAATTTGATATACGATCTAGATGTTTAGTTAATGTCAGTGAATACAGACTGGCTTATTGACAACAAAGAAGATGTTGAGCTCGACAAGGGCTGCAAATATCAAAAAGACACTATACATTGCAAGGCAAATGAAGCCAACTTTTCGGTCTAATTTAAATTTGTTCGAAGCAAGAGCAATGTATAATAAAATTAATGTCGAAAATAAAGATACTGAGCTGTATACAAGACCCTCTGAATTGATTTGTATAGAATGATCTCCGGCTATTTTCGGTGAAATTATGGATTTAAAGAACCAGGGGAGCCCAAGACACAACAAGACGTCAAAAATATTGGATCCAATTGAATTACTTATTCCCATTGTTCCGTGTCCTGAAAATGAAAACAAATACAATAAGATTTTTATTTTATTTTATTCTTTTACAATTTGTTTTTCATTTCCGATAAAATTTTAAAATAATAACTTCAATCATGAGAAATATTTTGCAAAATATATATTATATGTGGCAATAAATTAAATTATTATTTTCAAAAGTTTTAAATGCCTAATCATCTAAAAATTATTTGCAATCTTTTGGACTTAAATTTAAACGACGGGAAAAATAAAAACTTTCTGGTGAAAAAGTTAGAAATTTTAGAAATAAAGTTTAAAGTAAAGAATATATTTATAAAAGATTATGTAAAACATTTTATGTGATTACCTTGATTTGTGACGATGACACTTGACACAGCTTCTGGCACGCTCATTCCAGCAGCGAGGAACGTCAATCCCATGACAGAATCAGGAATCTGAAGAGCGTCACCTGGAATTGATTAAAAATAATCTCGTTAAAACGACGTAAAGTGACAAATTTCGAATATTATCAATTTTAAAATTTTACTTCAATGTCTTACCAATAATCGTGATATCCCATGCAACCATATATGACATGCTGGCTATCCAAACAATGCACATAATAAATGTCAGTGGATAATATCTTCTTAATGATGGTCTTCTGCAATCTGGAATTGTGATGAGAAGTAGGAAATTGATTGGCCAGGTAAAAAGCCACCAAAGTCTCTCCATCTTTGGGTTTGGCCAGCTCGTCATATTCACAATTTCAACTGAAAGCGTAATTTAAAATTGTCATTTTTTCAAATATAATTATTATCATAGATAATAGATTTATGTATAATTATATATAATAAAATTAAAGTATTTCGAGAACACTGATATATGAAAGTTTATATTAAAAATGTTTTTTTTTCTCATAGAGTTTTTATATTGCACAAATTATTCAGAATAAATTGCTTTTATCCCCTGCTATTGAATAATCCTTACTTTATCTGATCTTTCATCAAGTTTTATTATTTTTTAACAATTATGCCAGCATGTTTTTTACGAGTCGGGTTAATTGCAAGCAAACTCGCGACATAAAGTTTTCTGTTTTATGCTGCCGCCTCCAGCGTGAAATGATTGTTAACCCACACGCATAGAAAAACACTATCTACATATTGCAAATATGCATTTAGCTTTGTCACGCAAAAAATAATTCCACGCATGGATATAAAGAGAAGGAAGAATAATATAATGCGAAAAATAAAATGCATGTTTTTGAGTCACTTTGTTTTCATGAATTTGCTTCTTTTAGGACATACACCTCTTTACCAAATAAAATTATTTTGAGTTTAATTTGATTACTTTGCAATGGTACTAATTTTTTAATTGTTACACTTACGTGATTCATCACTGCTGCTGAATTCAAGGCTGCTCATATCCAAAGCCTCTGAGCAATCTGTAACAATTAACAACTGGTGAGATAAATTACATTTCAAAATTCAAATAAAAAAGCCTATGTAAAATATTAATTTAATAATTTATCTCTCAACATTTTTTACACATTCTGATATCTGAAACTTTGAGGGCTCAGCAATCAATGTTATATTAGAGAGCTGAGGTGAGAATCGACTAAAACTTGACCTCTTTTTAAGCATCTATGCTATATCAAGTGCTCAGATATAGTGTCTGCAAAAATAACGAAGAAAAAAGGAGAGAAATGATAAAACTTGGATAATAACTTTAATATTATATAATATAATCTAATTTGATCTTGATTCTTCGATAATCGTATAATAGAATTGGATACTCTCGAATGGAATATTTCATAATGATACAAGTCTGCATTTAATTAATTATACGTTTCTAATTAATAATTAATATCTAAAAGAAAGGGTACTTACTATTAGAGAAAGCAGAATCCATTCCATTAGTATAAACTGGCTGTATCGTTTGATTTCCCACGAGGGAATCTGTGATTTTATTGTTGGTGATTAGAGGGCTCTCTTCATTCAAGTTTTTGTATTTTCTTCTTTTCGAAACTTTTAATTTCATAAAGCGGCTGATAGACTTGTTGAAGCACATCGCTGCAAAAAAGATAATTGTGTATAATTAATTCTGCATGGTCAATGCTTCATCGCGCGGCGAAAAAAGTATTGCTTTTTTGGCAAAAAGTGCACGAATTTATTTATCCTCTCACTTTATATGTATAAGTGCGAACTACTTTTTTCCCCACAATTAAATATGTGAATTCTTCTATTAAAATAGAAAATTGATTTGATTATCATTTATTAATTATCAATATTGCCAATGCACTTAAGTAATTTTAGCAATAATTTTCTGTGCGAAGAATCTTGAAGTAATAAAAAAATACTCAAAAATTTTTTGCAGTTTTGCCCCTGCAATCCGGAAAATTTACATACCCAAAATGTATAGTATATAGGAAATAACGAGAATTAACGCTTCGTACCACTCGATACGACCATCATGGAGGGTTGAGATTAGCAGGATAACTGTGACCCCATATGCCAAAGAATCTCGACTTATGGGCCACCATTCCAGATCTAATACCTGAAAAATTAATCCTCTCGTTAATTTAACAATTTTTTTATAAATATAAACCTGATGGGGGAGTTCCATACACCCAGAAAAAAAGTTTGTTAGAATCAAATAAAATTTATTTGGCTATGAGGAAAATATACGTTTATTTGATTCAAACAAACTTTTTTTCTAGGTGTATCCATGCGACATTTGTGAAAAGTTTTTTAAACTGTCTTATAAATATGTATTTTCAATTGTAATAAATTCAGTTCGCAATATTGAAAATGATATAGTTAGATAAATTGAATAAAAATAAACTTGATATTTCGGTGAAGAGTTCAGATAAGAGTAAAGTCACATACGATTAATTAAAAATTTTATGATTTGAGATATTTTATCTAAATGTGACATTTTCAGGGTTAACGCATATTTTACGCACTTTTAATCGTATTCCATTTTTTTGTATCTAATCAGAATTTTTGACCTATCTGTTCTCCGTATAATAAGATCGAGAGCAAAGTGCAAAGTGTTTAATTTAAAATGATAGGAAAACTATATTTTTGTTCTAGATTATTGAAAAATTGTCGAAAAATTCTTCTCCCCAAAGAAAATAGTATACTGCATATTTTACCAACCTGTGCGGCAAATAATCCACAACATGCAGGTACTGCAAGAATATTGAAGACTGCAGAACCCACGATTGTACCAATTCCCAGATCACCTTCTGTGATAAACGTTCCGACCACGTTTATGAATAATTCTGGGCTGGATGTAGCCGCCGCCATAAAAGTAGCGCCCGCCACATCTTTCGTAATATTGATATCTAAAAAATAAATAAATAGGTCATTAAAATTTGAATATTAAAAATTTGATATTAAAAATGATCTCAAATATTTCAAACTTATATTTTAATTAAATTACTTGCAAGAAAATAAAAATTTTTAGAGCTAAATCCCTGCGATACTCACTTTCACATATTTTTTTTATAGATGGTACAAAAAAGTCGTCACAAACGATTGCGAGAAGTATAAACATATAAAGAGCGAGTACAAAATGTATCGCTAGATAACCCGATTGTCTTTCCGCTCTTGTGAATCCATCGGACGGAAATTCTTTGATCGCTGGCGAGGTACAATTCAGGTTTTCCTCAAGAGTCGTGTTTTCTTCCAATTGTAACAATTTTCTCGACCCTTTGTAGAAAAAAATTTCAAACATTATTATATCATCAAAGAGAGATTGGAATATTGTTTCAAAACGCAGTCAATTCTAACAAAAGTAAAACAAGTTTAATAATAATAAGCCATGTGACTATTTTCTGCAGCCACTGTAAACATTTGATTTCATCACTGCGTCACTTCATCAAATGTAATCAGATCAATTCCAAGATAGATAATTATGAATCTCAAGACTCAAGATTATTTGTAGAAGAAGAGATTTTGATTGATAATAAATTTGTAGTTACAGCTACGTAGTAGTTTATAATTATATAATATGAGTTTGGAAATTTTCCTGATTTTATCTAAAGGGCTCTTAGATATAAATTCTTATTTAAAGGTAAATCAGATAAAGAGCACGCAAGAATAAATTAGGAATTTTGTCACAAAGCAGAATTTACTAAATCAAAATAATCACAAACCTAAAAATCGTGAAAAAATGTTTGTTTATTTGTTCATTTGATTCTTGTTAGAGGAAATTATAAAAACATTTCTCGATATACATCCTTATTTGTAAAGTCATTAGACTGGCGTCTTGTGACTGTTATCATTCACAATCGTTGACGTCAATCGTCTACCCCTTTCAAATATATAATCTACATAGATATTTCTCCATTTATCAGCTTTTAGTATCTTTGGAAAATTTAAAATCGATATTTTTCCTTTTAGTTTTATATATAAAATAAAAAATAAGATTTCCAGAATAAAACAGATTTTACGTGAATTTATTTATTTAAATATCCTACTTTAACTTTTAGCCTTTTGCGATCTATTTATTGATTGAGATACCTGCTGATAAAAAATTGTTATCTAATTTAAGCAACAATCCAAAATGAGTCAACATTGATCGAGTCAAGCACCTTTGAGTCATTAAGGGATAATAAAAGTACTTATTTGATTAAATAAGTCATATTTTACTTAGTAAATATTTTTGAAGAAAAGTTCCAAACATAAATAGTTTTTAAAAAATATTTAGAAGAAAGAATTGAGCAAATTAAATTAGCATTGAATTTTTAAAATTAATTTTATACTTACGAATATTTTCAAAATTGCTGACGATGTTTTCTGAGTCTATTTTTGAAAAAAGGTTTGAAACGCTAACGCAGAGAAAGTACATTGAGGGGATAGCCAGCACCATAAATATCCTGAATCCTACCATGTGTCTGTGTCTCCTCGCCATGGTGATTCGATTTCCTGGCTTGCGAGGCCCAAAGCTTGGGTGACACTTTTCTGTTTCCAGTTTGGTAGGATTTTTCGTAAACATAAGTGTGAAACGTCGAAGTTCAATATTCGACACTCTGCCCGGCACTGGTGCGAAATCAAGTGATACACAAACGGTAGTTACTTTCGAGTACAGTTATTATCTTGAAGACGTTGATAAGGATAAGATATACCTACCTACCAAGTTAAACAAACTGCTCTCGATCATAAAAAAGGAGAAAAGTTTCTCTAGTATCGACATTGACCGACGGACTCTTCAATCGATTCACAAAATTTATAGATTGTAGATTATTTTCGATAGAAGAATTAAGAACTTCCTTCTCCGAGTTCCTCCTCCTCAATCAGAAAAAAATTCTTGTATTATAACATTCGATTTTTGACTGTTTCAATTAATATTTCGGATTTAAAATTCATAATTAATGTTTATTTAATTTATAAACATCATTGTTGCTAAATAAATATCATCTAGAACTTTGAAAATCTTTCGGGACAACCTTTTTAATTGGTGTACTTTGTTTTCTTTCGTTAATATCAAATTTATAATAATATTTTTCTTTGGAATTACTATAAATTTCCATTAAAAAAAACAGTTTCGTTTTAAAATACAATTCTTTACATAGATATAAAAAATGGATTTGAATATTCACATATCTATATAAGATGAGGATCAGCTGATAATAACATTAGTTTTAAAGAGAAATTTTCCCTGTAGGTGTTTTGAATGGAAAGTTTATAAGAATAATCTGATTCTCTTAAAAGGAGTAAATATATCTTAACCGAAGGGACGTCAGTGAATCGATTGGACTCGATGGTGACAGTATCACTGTTTACATTGATATGAATTTTCCTACAAGTAGCCTTTGCACCAATTCTATCAAATTATTACGAAATGAGGAAGGTAGTCTTTTTAAAATCATGTGTGATTAAATTACGTAGCGTATAAATTATGAGAAGATTGTTTCCGAGTAAAGATAGGTTTGTATTCACAATTACTTAGATTGCTTAAAATAATACATATGAATTATTCATACAAGTTCTTTCCAAGCCGAATCTGTATTTTCAATGAAAAGCACTTTTATTTAAAATGCCTTAATTTATAAACAAATACAAATTTTTGATGTGAATTCTCAATTCTGATAGGATTTTTTTCATTTTTTACCAGAAAAATAAATCTGAAGTTTGAAAATATTTAGCGACACTCCTTTCCCATTTCCAATTAGCGGAGGGGGTGTATCGGAATATTTTGAGCCAGATAGAATTTTTTTTGCCAAAAAAGTTCATATAAAACTTGAAAATATTTTGTCACGGAAAAATCTGGTCCATGATTCAATTTTCGCATACGAACCGGCAATCTCGGACGAATGAGAAGAGGGAGGGGCATGCTATTCAACAAACGATGTCGGACTTCGGAGTAGTTGTTAATGTAGTATGTGTGTGACAACGGGATTGACAGCATGGATACGTTTGACCTAGGAGGAGGTTGGTTTAAATATTTTGAAAAATATTGCGTATATAAGCATATGTGCCGTGTCGGTTGCTCCGCAATTAATTGCTAATCCGAACAAATACCAATCAGCCGTTGTTCCCGGGTGAAGGCTTGATAAGCTCAAGTCCACCGACTGCTAAACTCTCAATGTTCGAAAATCCGAAGGTGAAAAATCATCTTCGAATCGTTGCTCGTCTCGTCAGTCATAAGTGCTTTTTTTCAAAAATTCTCTCGACTGTGTTTCATTATAAAGTGCTCTCTGATCCTAATCAGGTGAATTCGACAAATTGTGCTGAGGTTTGTGTTCTGAGATTAGGGGTAACTATATTCAGGAAGCGAGTCTAAGGAGTGAGTACTAGAGTTGTTCAATTGATAGGTCAAGTGGTTTTTATCTCAATTATTTTCAAGGACTCGAAATTTCAAGAGTTTGTTCAATCACGCTCAACCCTATGAACAACAAAATTGGGTCAAACATTTATTCCAAGATTCAAGATTTATCTCGAGATATGCAATTGGCCTCTTGTAATTGCTCAAAAATTGGTTTCTCACAATTTACTTTTTAAGGGTAAAAGTTACTTAATTGTATATCTGCGAAAAGTTGAGTTTTCTGGACGCAAAGGCCAATAGAAATCACCATCATTTTCATTATTAATAATGATAATATTTACCAAGAATGAGGAAATTTCTGCAAGAAAAAATCCTAGTAATGACATTTAATCCACGCAGGATTTTCTTCTATTTACGTTCGTAAATTTTCTTCATATTCAGAGACTTAATTTAATTAGGTCAAAGGCTCATAAAGCTAATGAATTTGGCTTTTTTCTTTCTTTGATTTCATGTATTCAAATAAGGAAAAGTTCTCATTTCATTTTACTTGCATTGTTCTTTCATTCATTTAATTTCTTTTTTTACCCTTCCTCATACCTTTTTTCTTTCCACGCTGTTTGTGAATTTACGTTAATATTTCTCTTGCCTGCAGACATAACTAAATAAAATCTAAGCAGTAATCTGAATCAAGTAGTCAAGTCTGTGACAAAAAGTACCTCTGCCACGCGAGTCTTTCCTTACTCTTTAATCGAAGCAGTTCTTCCCGTGATGATTTAATAGCAACTTCCGATAAACGGCATTTAGCGAGGTTGAACCGTAAGTGACGCGTCCTTGGAAAAGAGTGGAGTTCATCGACTGCATCAGTTTTGTCATTTCACGTCATCAGAAGGCACCATGATTAAAATCTGGGGCTATCTGTAATTTTCCGCAGGAGGCGTTTTGCACGTTTATCAGATTTTCAACTCTTTATCGATCACTGCGATTACAGATAAAAGGGATAGTCAATATTTTTTCACTATGACGTTAATGGTTCGCATTTTTGCGTGACTGGTGCTCTTCATCCTTAACTTCGATTTCCAATTAATTTTGAATATCCATGCACTTGTATCAATTAAAGAGTTTTTCAATATCTTTGTAATCATAAGATATGCTGATCTCTGATGTAATCCTGCAATTGATATGCCTGCAAGGTTTAACAAATTAATTAATAATGAAAGTATTACTTGTTTACGAGGAACCGTATCAATCGCAAGTCATATTCGATGACTTAATCCAAAACATATTGTTTTTTGAGTATCATATGTTCTCGTAGCGATGTCATGTCATGTCATGACATATGAGTGCAAGCGTACTGTCCATTCAGTGTAAAAGTGTGTAGGAAGAAGTTGTCAAGAATAAAGCGCGGCCTCATCCACGGTAGCAGACCTCATTACTACTAACTTCATTGACTCGCATTCTCATAAGGTATCCCCGTTTTGAACAATGAGGCCGGATTGAATTTCCTCGCTGCCCAAGACAAAGGTCCAATCCTAACCATAACTCGATCTCTTTTGTGCACTATCGTAAAAAACTCTGAATGCGCAAAAAGTATTTGCTACTACTAATATCTATGCATAAAAATGGTTATGCATTATATTTGAGAAAAGCTTATATAATTGTTATATCTTTTTACATCTTGAAAAAAATGCAACTAAAGGATAAATGTCAGAAGTCAGAAATTGAATGTCGGAAGATTAAAAGTGGTTAATTGTCGAAGATGTGATATTGGATAATTAGATTAGAAGCGATGAAAGAGACCTGATGACTAGACCCTTTTGATAGAATAAAATTCACAGTTGAGATCTGATCAAGTTAAGTGACGAGCGAGTTTTTTTTTCGCACGTAATCCATCACGCAAGGAGGAATTTTCGCAATATTAGACGAAAACAATTTAAGCTCCTTTTCGTGACTCTTTGCGACCTTAACGAGGAAAAACGAGGATCATTAGTGTGAGAGTCGAGTCGAGCAGGGAAAGAGTTAGTATGCAAGCTTGGCTTTTATAAGCGAAAGGAATTAGAGATGATTAAGTGTCTCTTAAGATCGGTAATTAGTGAAGCTTCGACTGTAAAAGTCGGGCCTGGATCAGCGAGTCGGTCTGTAGTTCAATCGCTCGGCCGACCGAGTTGTTGAGTCGTGTTATACCTAGTTTATACGACGTACATTAGGCATGAATGGCATCTACTCTGCCCAGTTAAATGAGAGCAATTTAACTTCTTTAGGTTGCTTAATCGGTAGGAAGTCACATCAGCCACATAGGTATAACCTACACAGGCATCCATACGTCCATTTTACATTGAGAGAAATGTAAAAATTATATTTGGTCCATCGATGGCTTCTTCATATTTTAATTTACTCTTCTAATTTTTGGGAATCAGGTGTTCATTTGGTCTCCAGAGTTTCAATCACAGATTTTTAATACATATTGGTTTTGATGTATAAAAATTCTTATTCAGCATATTTATATAATACAAGTTTCAAAATAGTTAATACATTAGTTTCAAATTTCTGAACCCACAACGAAACATTTGTTTTGCTCCCTTCGTGCTCTTGTTATTTAATAAAGAGACCTGACGTAGGGCGATGCACTTGCAATGACACTCACACTTCTGAAAATATAACATGAATTAAGTATTTTATTTTCCATGAAATCTCAATTTTGAACACTACGAATTTTATGTTTAATTTTTTAGAAAGGATTAACTTTATTTGAAGAAATATATGCAACGATTCATTTTTCTTTCAAAATTTTCGAATTTAAAAATCTCCCTTCTTTTCAACCTTGAAATACTTAATTCCAGCTTTCAAAATATTATGCAATTTACAAATATAACCACCAGATTTCTCCATAAAAACCTTGATTCTATCCTTGACCGCTAACTTTGTTTATTCAAGAGAAACTGCATAAAAATGGAAACTATGCCAAATCCTGACTGCAGAGATTTAAGAAATCTTGGCATTGGTGGTATCGCTAAAAAAAACGAGGATCGATGTATTTCAAAAATGTAACCTTATTCTCAGAATTTCATCTGCAAGATTCATTATACATAAGGGGAAGTATATACATATATATATATATATATAGAACTGGACTTATTTGTCCCCAGATCTATTATTTTGCTAAGAACCTATATTCTTGGCATTTCGTGAAATTGCAGCAATCGTGGTGAAGTGTTATAACGAGTCGTTTCCTACTTGACGATTCGGTGTTTTGTCATTGCTGCAATTTTATCATGACATAATTGTCTACTTTGACAGAAAAGGGGCGTAGCCTCGATTTTTCATATTTTCCCACTCGCAAGCTTTCGTTTCTCGGACTCTTACATATGTCCTTTACCGAATTCTCCAAGCATTTAAACCTATTTCTTTATACAATTGTAACAAATTAAAATATGCTTCAACCCCTCATCAATCACCACCTTCTGGTTTACGATTCGAATATCTGAATAATTAGTCGACATTACTTTCTCCCTTCGAAAAAACCCTTTCGCATATTTATTTCAGTAGCGACCTTCAGAAAAATCAAATAAATACTACATTTACCACATTACAATCGTATACTTAATTATAATTACTAATAATGAAGCAAAGCGTTCAATTTCCTGAAAAGGGAAAAAATATCTTTTACGGTTTCTATTTTGCTTATATCACATGTTGTGGATTCTGAGAAACAATTAGTTAACTTTGAAATGAGACAGTTTTTCACGGAACAGTGCCCTTTGCTATTCAAAAATGGAATTCCTTTATTTGCACCCCGATGGCCTCGATATCTGTTGCGTAAACGATTCCATTTCTGGGAGTGGTGCATCCGTACTACTAAGTTTGAATAGCACTCGCCGATAATAAATAATTAGTCGCCGAATCGGTAGCCGGGTCACGCCACAATTGATCCACTCTCGAACTAATTGCGACCGAGCTAATCTCATTAGTATATTACAATCAGTTTATGTTAACTTCCTAAAATTCCCGCCAGCAAATATAGCTGTGCCCGAGGTTGACCGCAATTGCATCAACTTTTAATGCCTATCTGTAATGGATAAAATCTCTCCCAAAAAAGTATGCTATTCTAAAAAAAGGAGCGAATTTATTGATTTATTTTTAAGCTATGCACAATTATGTAACAAGGTTGATGGATTTGGAACCTCTGATTTTCCAGCGAGGAAAACCGTTAGAGGGAAAGTAGATCATTGCCTTCACGTCTTCTAGGAAGTTATTAACCCCTCTAAGGTCAGATCATTTACTCTCGCATGTGGCCGAAATTAGCATTTTTCTCTTGCTTCCAGCGAGGTGTACTTTTTTCCTCTAACTGCATCTTTACAACTTCCTAGGTCGTTGTTATGAAACTCGAATAATAAAACAGAAGTATTGCTTGCGCGCGTTGAAACTGAATCATTTTTGAGTCGGGCTTGGTCGCGAGAATATCTATCCAGTATCCAGTTGAGGATACGGTGATTATTATAGTAATGCTTTGTTACAATGCAGCACGAGTATCTGAACAGTAGCGCTTCACTTCTTCTAGGAAGCGTGAGGCACCGTAAGTTATCTCATTTTAACATTTATGGGCACTAACTAATAACCCATTAATTATAAATTATCAAATATCATAATCAATTTACATTTAAAAGCATATTACGTGGATATTAGTTAATGAAATGACTAGACTTTTGTAAGTAACACATGAGTATTTCGATAGTATACATACTTAACCAGAATATTCTGGTTAAATCAACCAGACATTTTTTTGAGTGTGCGCTTGAATAAATAAAGGGAATGTTTAAAGCAATTTTTGGTAGAGGATTTATAATGCCTTGAATATGATCATCAATTATAGGAAGCTATTTTAAATGTGACTAAAATAGTGACTGGTCACTCAATCATAGATTCGAAGAGGGCGAATAATATGAATGAACTTTGAACGTGTGGAAGTTTCTTAATCATGGAAAGCGATCAATGATTGATGTATGATGGTATCAATGACTGTCAGTTGTATTTTGGGCGTTAGGTATCGATATTTATACACATTATCATGCAATTACCTTTCAGGAAAAATGGAACGGATTCGCGGAGAAAATTTTTCAAGATTAAAAGAGTTTCCTACTTATGTGATAAATAAAGTACTGTATAATGCCGGCGAATGTCTCGATAAATATTTCATTCAGCTCAACTCTTAATTTTAATTTATGTAATAAAGATGTGAAAGTTGAAGAAAATATTACGGAATTATTTATGTATTTAAAGAAACAGTGCATTAAGGGAAGTGTTTGATTATTAATTGTAATTATCGATTGTTTACAGGTGCTAATTGCACTCCGCCGGCAATCGAAGACTTTCCATATGACCTCTTCGACGAGAAGCAACGGCAAAGTGGAGCCGTCATTGTTCATGTCATCGTATCTCTTTACCTCTTTATAGCATTAGCAGTAGTATGTGATAAGTTTTTCGTACCTGCCGTAGAAAAAATATGCCATGGTAAGAAACTCGTAATTTTGAACATTTCATACACTTTTCTATAATCTTTATTAATCGTAAAGTTGATAGATTTATAAAATACGTTTGAAACTTTTTTTGCAGCACTTTCAATGTCGAAAGACGTGGCGGGTGCTACATTTATGGCGGCAGCTACTTCAGCACCGGAATTATTCGTCAACGCAATCGGAACCTTCATCACAGAAGGCGATATTGGCGTTGGAACGATAGTAGGGTCTGCAGTATTCAATATCTTAGCAGTTCCGGCTTGTTGCGGAATCGGTGCTGGGATGGTCAGTATTAAAAAATATCCAATGAAAGTAAAGTTAAACGAAAATTGATTAAGTGATGTATTTTTCACTTGTCGAGTGGATTTTCCATCCGATCTGCAGGTCCATAACTTTTCATTTAGCCAGCTCTATATCGATTCATAAATATTAGATTCGCGCGTCAGCAGGTTTTGCAGATGAAAACGAATCGTTCTATACGAAAATGGAACAGTAGTTCAAACTTGATTGTATTTTTCTGGAAATTCGGGTCTCGTAGATCACTTTCGAGCATAATTTGATAATGCATTAACGTTATGCAGGTGGTGCCGCTTGATTGGTGGCCCGTCAGCAGAGACTGTCTAGCATATGGTGTAACCGTCGCTATTTTAATCTGCATCATACACGACGAGCGGGTTGAATGGTACGAAGCATTGACTTTGGTTCTGCTTTACATCGTCTATATCGCTGTAATGTACTGGGACAAATCTTTCCAGAAGTGTGCCAGATTCGGCACAAAGAAGGGCGAATTGCCCACCGAGGAGTCTTCTGTGCGAACAGGTAATCATAGAAAAAAAACCACAGTTAACTTATTGTACTTTCTTTTATTTCGATGCGAAAAAATGAAGCTTAAAAGTTACTTGAAAGTTTATACCCACTTCTGTATGTATTTTAAGATGTACACAGTCGTTTTCAAATTTCACCGTGTCAATTTCCCTTGGTGAGTAGAAAGGGTCAGAAGGGTGATGCTCCTAATCAGAATTGATTCCAATGTCTACGTGAACTAATGCGAAGATCAATGTATCGTACGTGATCTCGGTAATCGGTGCCAATGATTATTAAATGAAGAGTATGGATGTCACGTGCCAAACAAACGATACTAATCAGCATTAATGAACTCTGGCATCTACTGCCAAATACCATTGATATTACCGAAAGCATTCCTGAGTATTGCATTTTTCCCTCGAAATTTCTCAAACATCAAGATAATTCTAAATATATAGTCCACTGATTGTTATCTCACAAATAGCATTGTCTAATTTGCTCTATCATGTATCATTATATATTGAAGCACAATTTAGTTCATGGTCGAAGGTTTAACGGTTTTCTAAAAAATATGATGATAGGTGTCTTACTATGTTTATTTTCCTTTTCAGTTGACGCCGGAGATATTCACTTATCAAGATCTGATAAAGTGCAATCGTCTACCGATCGCGTGGAGCAAATTGCAACAATAGACGTGCCTTTGCAAAATGGTGGCACCAAGACGCAGGAAGAGAATCACGAGGCTGGTAAGGGTTATAAAAAAGATAATTCTATTTTTTCATATTATACTAATTCTTAATATAAAGAAGAATAATACATAAAAGTATTTTGACATATATGTCAACTTTTATATTTCAGAATACGAATATGAACTGCTAGTTTGGCCAGCTCGAGGTGGATGGATTCGAAAGACTGCGTGGATACTTACCTGGCCGATTCACTTGGTATTCATGTGTACCATACCAAATTGCGAGAAACCACGTTTCAAAAATTGGTTTCCGGTTACTTTTCTCATGTGCATCATCTGGATTGGATCGCTAAGCTACATCGTTGCCTGGATGATAACAATTATAGGTAAGTAACATTAAAATAACATTAAAATCTTCAATATAATCATCCATTTCATTCCTTATTAGGAGATACGCTGAAGATTCCTGATTCTGTAATGGGCATTACATTCCTGGCTGCAGGAACGAGTGTCCCAGAAGCTGTTTCAAGTGTGATTGTTGCAAAACAAGGTAAAACCAAATACCTTTACTTGATTCCTATTTAAATAAATATAATATACTGTATACAAGATGTTTCTCTTTTGTAATTGTAGGTCACGGTTCGATGGGCATCAGTAATTCGATTGGTTCGAACACATTTGACATTCTGCTGTGTTTAGGCCTGCCTTGGCTGATCAAATCCTCTTTTTCGCCGACCCAACCTGGAAAGCATTACATCAGTATAAACTCCGGCGGCCTCGAGTACAGCGCAATTTCCTTATTATCGACACTGCTGCTTCTGTACGTTGCCTTCGCCTCGAATAAGTTTCAACTGGATCAAAAAGTAGGCCGGGCTTGTTTATGCATGTACGCGGTCTTCCTGATCTTGGCCTCCCTGATCGAGCTCAACGTATTCTTCAGGGTGAATCTCCCCACTTGTCAGAGGACGGTCAAGTGATCCTACTTCCGGCCGGCCCTGCCGGTCCCAGTAATCGTCCCGACGATCGTCAGTTGTTCCACGTTTTACCGGAAACTCAGTAACATCATTCATCGAATTCCTTCGTGTACAGATGACGCCTCACGTCGATCGGGCTCTCGAAAAAACAGTCAGGGTCGTGAAATTTACTATTTTGTACCAACGAACACATCTAGAAAATTCAGGCATTTAATTATCAAGATTATACTTTTATAACGAAATTTTACTAAAAGCAGAGTTGATTTCACGATACTGCTGCAAGTTAATCCATTTTATACTGTACCTCTCATTTTCGTGTAAAGTAGGCATTATGTTACTCTTAAGTTATGACAGGTCCTTATCCTTACATATTTGTAATTTGTCTGCTCGTGTATTCTTTCGCCTAATTTAGAAGAGACAATATTCAGGGTCGATCGCTTGCGTCGAGTGCAGAGCGATGGCTTCAAAAAATTCATCAGAAAACAGAGCCAGCAATCTTCAATCAAGAGACGATTTCACGCTCCAGTAGTTGCAGACTACTCCAGTCAGCCATTGACGAACCTTGATTGAATTTGTCAAAAATTTCTCTCGCAATTTGAGTCACAGGAAATTATAACAAGAAAATTACTGTCTTTCTCTTTAAATTATAATCTACTCTTTGATATGTACTAAGATGTGGAATGAGTCTCAAATGAATCTCGCATTAAGAGAACTTTTAGCTGAGTGCAATGTTAAGATACTTTTAGTGCTCTATAACTCTAGTTTCTTGAATAAAATATCATCATATACTTTGTTGGCTGACCAAAGTATTCTGTACCTACTGCACGTGTCAAACATAAGTCTTGCACGTACACAGAAAACGATCGTCCAAGTTCTAAATTTGTAATGTTACATGTAACTTAAGGTTCAAATGATCACGTAATGTTGAGAATAGTTGAATTTTTTATATTTAAAAAAGCATAAATTTGCAATTTGCATAGAATCGACAAAAGTATCATGGAATATTGTCCAGTTCCATTTATTATTATATATAAGCTACCAAAAGCATGATGCATAATTTTAAAACTTCGATGTAATCTCCATATATATATATATATATATTGTCTAAAATATAAATTCAATCTGAATAATGATCTGATTATAAAATAATGGCCTGCCTCGCGTGCGTCCATAATCTTGTACATTGTTAGTTAGCACAATTAATTAATGGAATTGTTAATTGAATCCACGATCAACTCATTAATATTGATCTAAATTGTTTCACTCGCAATTCAAAAACATTTTGGTCGTTGGAACTACAATTTGCATGGTCCGTGACCAATGAAAGTTAGACCAACGGTAGAAATGTATCACGCAAGGATTCTCAAATGAGCATTATGAACATGACATTAGTGTTATCGTAGCTGGTACGATTGTGTGGTATGAGAAAAGACTGCGGAATATTGTTAACATTATATACTCAGGGTCGGCTTTCAAGTTGAGTGGAACGACAAATTTTCCACGGCGCATGCTCATTTATCCATACACTGAAAAAAAGTAAAAACGAAAAAGAGACATTATTTTTCATAAATTTAATTAAGCTCAGCCCCTTTTTTTTAATCAAATAAGAGATAGAAAAGTTAAAATCAAATAAGCTGCCTCTATTAAAATTGAATATTCTTTTTTTAGTGTGAAGATAAATTGATCAACTCATTTTTAATGAGTGAAATTAATGTGAAATTAATAATCACCGTCTCTTCTATTTTCACAATTTAAATAGCGAATTTTCGCCGCCGCCTGATTTTTTGATGAGCATATTAAGTAAACAATTGTTTTAAAATAAATCTTGAAATAAATATTTATTTTAAAGGTATTGATTGATTATCCCTGAAACTTTTGCACTAATTTCATGTGTGATTAAGCAGTTGAACTGAATTTTTACTTTTATATTCTCAGCCAAGATTTGCGCGCCATTTACGATCGAAAAATTCTTTATCAAGAGATAAGATTCATTTCTCTTATTTCCGCAAAATGAAATTGAGTTGCCGAGATTTTATTTGATATCCACTCGGTAAATAGAAAATCTTGAGAACTGGGATTGGAAAAAGGGCAGTAAGCAAATAGCGCGTTGCTCGAAAGAAAAAAACCAGTAGAGCTTTGCACACATAATTTATAATATATTAGAGAGAATATTTATTTCATTTTCTAGCTTTAACTTATAATTTAATTTATTAAAAAAGTACGTTTAAGTATTTAGCACGAAAAACCTCAAATAGCCCATTCTTCTTTTTCGCAAAGGTTGAAATCTATTGTTAGTGTCTGTAAAACGTCAAAGTTCCCTTCGAGGTAGCTTTTTTCACATTTATATCGTGCCAATTGTCTCATTCCCATGCGCTATCTTTTCAGCGAGAAAAATGTCGACTGTTATTTGTGTCGAGGATGAGAAAGCTTTGGCGACGATATAGAGGGTGCAATATATCAAATGAAAAGCTTTTTCCGCATTAAATACAGTAAATTTCACATAAATGAATCCTAAATGCGTGTATGATGCTTTGTTCAAAACTTGCGCTGTTTATTGGTTTTTCATTAAACATATTCTCGTGTAGTTCACGCGTTGATGTCGTCTAAATATAAACGTTGATTTTCTATTAAATTTGCGCTCTATAAACGTAATATTTAACATGCTATTTGAGAAAATAGAATCAGAAACTCATACAGATCAATAAGCAATTATAAGTACTTTTCCTATAGGGGAGATGAAAAGTAATTAATGTCATATTTATGTAACGTAAATTATGTCATGAAATATCTCGAATTTACTATACATAGTTGAATTTTTCGGTGTTTTTCCAAGTTCCTAAATGGAAAAATAAGTAAAGTAAAGCTAGAAAAAAAGAGAGTGTAAATATCTTCATAAAATCCGGAAGAAAGAGAGAGAGAAAGAGCGGAAGCTTATTCGTCGAGGGGCTTCCGGCGAATCTTGAATGAAACCATCTTCTACTTGAGATAGTAAGCTGCTCAACACGAACAAGATGCTTTATGACACAGTGGTATAAGTCTTGATCGCACAAATACAATATTTCTTTGCCTTTTGTGCTTCCAATAATAAACTTACACTCCTATTCATCTCGAATAACAGGCGTAATCCTTTCTTATTAACCCTTTATTCTCACTATATTGATCGATTTTTATCGAAGAAAATCTTACATAATCTGATTAGTTAAATAAATTACTCAAAATGAAAAATTTATGCAGAAATGAAGGTTGAAATAGAAAAAAAATTGATAAACTGTTTCCGACACAGATATATGTTTAAATTGTTGAATGATATATTATATCTGTTTCATTTTTTTTGTGTGAAGGAAACAACATATTGTGTTTTGATGAACGGCGATATATACGGAATATCGCAACTTGACCTAGATTTGAACCTATTATATAATACAATACATACCAGAGATAAAGTGGCCAATATTTTCTTTTTATGTGTTAGAAATGGTGACCCTAACTTAATTATAATCAAGCTCAAAAGGTATTTTTATATTCATTAATTAATTGTGCTCTTTTATTGTTTCTTTTTTATAAATAACCGAGTTCGCGAATGTATATTATGGATTATCACTCTGGCCAACGGTTCTGAAGGTTGATATCGTGTTTGGTCTTCTACTTAACGCTCGCAAAACGGAAAGTGTCACAGTCACGATTGCTGTGTGTTTAAAGTTATATGAATCGATAAAATATATATAAATATATATATACATGCTTTGATCACCCTTCTCAAAGTTGAGAGACACAGTCTGAACGTTCACAAAACCACGGTCGCTCCCGAACAGAGTGCTAGTTCTCACAGCTGCTATTTTAAGTAGAAAAGTTAGGCTTTAGTAAGACGAACGCATTTATTTTTAAAATATATTTCATTTAAAATTTGTAATGCTTGAAGCTTAATCAAAGTCACCCTGCCCATCTATAATACTTACCCCTCGCGTTTATAAGTAGAAAATACCAGTTATGGTAAGGCGAATCCATTTTCACTTTAAACACGTTTAATTTTCAAATTTAAATGCTTCAAATTTAGAACTCCTTCATTTTAGATTCATAAATATGTAAATAATTTGTCCAATACTTTAACTTACTTTTGTATAGCTCAATTTTTAAAGGAGAGCGACTTCAATTACTATTAAGCATCGTCTTACCAAACCTTACCTTTTTTCCCTAGCTGGCCTCGCTATTACAAGTAGAGAAGGAAAGTTTTGACAAGACAACTGCTTAATTCATTCTACAACGCATTGATCCACTTTTGTATAGTCTTAACTCTTAATAATGTCGGTTTATATTATTTATCCGCAATCACTGCCCCTAAAATCTGAAAACAAGTGTCCTTGAAATTGGTGAGCATAAGTAATTGAAAGTATTGACATTTGAAGACTCCGACTCCAGCTCAGGAAGTGAAGAACAGCGAAGAGGAGTGAGGAGATGAAATCTAAGGCTCAGAATAGTATAAAAAAGAGTAGAAGAGAGAGTTTGAGATCGTAAAGGTGAGAGAGAAAGAGAGGAAGAGGGTTGGCCAAACGTCAGCGTGCAGATCTGCAATGCGGCGTTGCCGGCGAGTCCGAGTTGGTTCACCAAACCCACCGTGGTGTTCTATAAGTATAGTACACACTACATTATATATAGTAATACTTCTTATACTGTTCTCTATATATATGGGAAGGCACGCGCGTGACGCGGAAGTGTGTGATGTGTGTGTTTGTGTGTAGCTCGGCTCTCTATGTGAGGGTGTACGCGGTGATGTGCCCGGCTAGCATGTGGATGCACGCTAGTAATGTGGCAGTATGCAGGTATATATTAATAGGTGAGCCCAGTCGATCCATGCGCTGGATGCGACGGCGTCATGCGCCTTTGCTGCACAGTTTTCTCCGCACCCGCGCGATTTCACCCCTTCGAACAGGAACCAAAGACCACGCAGTGTTGCCTTGCCGCGCTCAGAGCACAACACTTGCCCTCAGACATATTTTTACTAATCTTTCCTTTACGATTTATGTGTGTTTCTTTCGACAAGCCATTATCCAGCCCGAGAAACCAAAGTGTACTCTATTACTCTAGTTTTTAAAAGAGAGGGATATTACAAAAAATAAAGGAGACCTAAGAGTTGAATTACTACTTATAAAAGTAACAGCCATAAGGGGATAAAAAAGTCAAGTTGTTGATGCTTTTCGCGATTGGAAAGGTTTCTGATGATTATTGGTGTCACATATCGAGGCTCATATCGACCATCCTGTGTAAATAAGCTTATATGATTATCCTCAACACCTAAATTCTAACGTCCATTATCTAGATTCATAATCACAGTGGAAGATTCAGATAACTGGATAATGAACTCTAATGTAAAGGATGTCAAGTTAAGTAAATATGTTGAGGATATTCTGGGGGGATTTCTGGGAATTTCTCTCCCTCTTGCGAATTATCTCCATCTCTTCTCTCTCAATCTTTATCTCTCGAATGGTGCCTAAAATGATTCAATAAACTAGTGCCTAAATCGTATGTGCAATAATATAAAAACGCGTGGATCAGTATTTATTAATTGGGAGTGCTCGCGTAGAATAAGAAAGGTTTGTGTTGAAGATTGTTTGGTGGTTGTTAAGGATCATGATCGATCATCAAAACGCTGGTGATTAAGTTCGGGAGTAAGAATAATGTGTTGGTTGCCAGAAGAGAGTTCGGTTTAGTTTGAGAGACGTTTGGTGATTTATCAGTGTTTGATTTATAGTGATGTCACAGTTAATGCTCTACAACCTAGGACACGCATCCAACGCGGGAAATGATACAAATAATAACGCCAATACCAATAGCAGCATGGAGGATGACGATTCTTACCAACTGCCCACGATCTATAGGTACTAACGATATATTTGCTTCTTACATTATTGCCAGTTAAAATCTTGAACACATTAAGTCTACGGATAAAAAATTATCTTAGAAGGGTTTAAATTCGCGAGTTTCTTGAAAAATGATCTAGTTCTTTTAAAAGGAAGAAGAATCCATAAGAGAGCTAATACTAATCAGATTCTCGAAGAATCATTTTGTTCAAGAAAAAGTGCTTAAGAGTTGAGAGAATTGAAACTTGTACCTCCAACTTCGATCTTCAACTTTTCCTATAAAAACTCTTTTAAACCAATCCTATAGATTTTGAAAGCTCTTTACTTTTTTTAAGTATTATAATCATTTGAGAGTTTCTAAATTGAAAGTACATGTTTATGAAACATGTGTTTTATCCATGCATCTGAAAATTACGTAACTTGTTTCATAATTTATATAAGGAAACTAAATAATTCGGTTACAATTTCAAATACCATTTATTTAATACTGAAATGAGTATTAATATATTATTTCTTTACTGCAAAATGCAGCTAATAAACGTAGAAATTGAATGCAAATAAGATTTTGTAGATTATTATTATCAGGAAAGCCATGAACATCTGAAAATAAAGTAATGGATTAGACGCTTCTTTGAAATGTGTTTAATTAATATAAGTTAGTTTAATTAATTTAAAAGCAGATCTGAGATACATCGCGTGATATTTATTAAGTGAAGTTAAAATTAGTACCTAAGAGTTCTAATAATTAAGTTATGTTATTTCGACTTTTCGAAAATTTGTGTTGCAGATGTCGTGCCCCAATTGCAAGTTTAGATTGCATGGAAGAATTCAATGGCGTCGAATCTGGTGTTCATTGCAATGCATCAACAGGAACTAAGGAACAATTGCTGACTAGCTGCATAAGTTCGCAGTCTCAACGACTACAACAACCATCGCCAGGTATTCGCTACCGCAACTTGGGCAAAAGCGGTCTACGTGTTTCCAATGTTGGATTAGGTACGCTGAGTGTATCACCCCTTTCACCTAGATTTTCATTTTTGCATAAAATTCTTGGTCTTAAAATAGACGTGACAAGTATAATTTTGCAATATAATCTCCTTTTTCTATATTATACAAAATTTTTACATAAAAATAGTTCTTTTAAAGATAGTTTATAGTATATTTAGTATATTCATTAAGAATTAAAAGGTTCATAATTGGATAATGCATATCTTCTTTAAATATGTTTAATTTTCAAAGTTAAATGCTTGAAATTAAACCAGAGTTACCCTGTCCACTTATAATTTATATCCCTCCCTGTTATAAGTAGAAAAAGCCAATTTTCGCAAGACTAAACATTTATAGTGTATTCGTTACAAATTAAAAGGTTCATAATTGTATAATAATAATTCTAAATTGAAAGTTTTAAGGATTAAAAAATCTTAAACAAGTTTTTGTATATTCATGGAATTTTTAAAGCATCATTTTATTTAAATATCATGAAAATTTAGACTCGGCACGGGTGCAATAAATGTCAATTTGGCTTTTGCATATGTCTTATTTTTCTTTTTGTTATGAACCCGCATTACCAACTGGGGTTCACTGATGAACGAGTATTTCTTATTAAGAATTTTCGCTGATGCAATACGATAACTTTTTATTTTACGATAATATTGATCTATGACACCTTAGGGAATTTAGAGTCTCAATTCTCGTTTTCATAACTGCTATGGTGAAAAATTACCCGCGCATGAATATAAAAACCTGAAAAATCTCGCGAAACTTTTCTTTTGGTGTTGAACATTGTTAAAAGTCTCGTAGAAATCAGTTGTGTGCTTTTCCTTAGCACTTGGCACTCAACTATCACATCACTTGAATTAATTATTGTGAAAAGGTTGTTGTTGAATGAAACGTTTCTGGTTCAGAGCATAATTAGCTTGTTATGTAGAAAGAGAAAAGCATTTGGTTTTAATTAAGGATATAATTTTTATCACGTTATTTATTCTAAGTTTTTATGTGAAGAGTTTTTTCAGTTAATTTTTATACTTATAATTAAAATCATGTTTATTATTATTATTATGTATACATTATTGGGAAATCTTTACAAGAACAATTGTGCTTTAAATATATAGCTTTACTGTTCTCATGAGCATGAATTTTGATGTGATACTAGCGAGGCATTTGAAAGGATTGAAGAATTTTTCATGAGGATGAGGTTTGAAAGCAAAGGGGAATCTTTCATGAGCTTTCAGAAAATGTTGAGAAAATTCGTTTGAGATTGCAATTTAAAAGAGATATGGTGAAAATTCTTTCCATCTTTTTTAGTTCTTCTTTGCAGCTTATTGTAGTGTAATGAAAGTGATCATAATATTTTTTGTGTAAAATGCAATAATAGTAGTAAAAGCATGATATAATACTAAATGTGATCTAATACTAAACATGATTAATACTAAATGATGTAATACTCCTGAAATAATCGTACAAATTTAAAGCTATATTATAAAAGTGTTTAAAGAAATTGTTTTTTCTTTTAATTTTTGTAGGAACATGGACCACATTTGGTGGTGCTGGAGGCCCAACCAACGAAGAAACGGCAGAAGCCGTTGTGACACTGGCCTATGACAGCGGAATAAATGTGTTCGACTTGAGTGAAGCCCACAGCGGGCACAAAGCTGAAATTCAATTGGGCCGAATCCTCTTGCGCCGCAGCTGGAACCGTTCCAGCTATGTTATTACCACGAAAATATACTGGAACACGAAGTAGGTAAAATTACAACCGAAAAACGTGACCTTAGGGAAATTGGTGCTTTTGCTAACTCTTATTTCTCTCCTTCTATCACAATTTACTTGTCAATTTTTCCAATTTAAATACATCAGGGATTGATGATTTAAAGAATGATATATATTATCTTTATGCATTATTTTGCCATTATGATGATATATAAACTAGAAAATATGAAAAATTGAAATTAAATATTCCCGCTGTGTGCGTTTTTTAAAATAGAATATTTTAAAGTTTGGTATGGAGTTATTCTATGCACCTGCTTTGATTTTGAGTACATAATGAAAATATCAAGAGTGAGGAACTCCCTTTGATTACAATCTTTTATCGTCAAACATTTATAAAAGATAAAAAGTCTGGGAAATTTTTGATGAACATGTTTAACCAGTTAGTCAGTATATAAAGTGTATGTAGATAGAATGCAGATAACGTTTATTGTTATGTTGAAATGGAAATATCTTTTTAAAACAGTTTAAAGTTGTTTTCTCAAGGTATCTTCAAAACACCTGGTATTATCATGTCTTATGAAACGCATATATTTTAAATATAGAAGAAGATAATCGTTCATGGACCTTATTTTTGCTGAAATGACCTAACTGATGTAAATTCCTCAATTACTGTTGACAGAACGGAAGGAAGGGGCCTTTCACGAAAGCACATTATCGAATCCGTACAATCATCTTTGGCCAGACTGCAGTTGTCATACATTGACATTGTAATGATTCACAAAGTCGACCCAATGTGCCCCATGGAAGGTAGAATTCTTTTCAGCATATTTCATTCCAAACCCCTGACTAATATAATCAGTTAATTGCAAGAGTTACGCGAAATATTAAGATTAAGATATCAGGATCTTGACCTAGGAGCAATATGTCAATAAATGATTCCGTATGCTTTTCAGAAATAGTACGCGCAATGAATTATGTAATCGGTAAGGGTTGGGTGATGTATTGGGGAACATCGAGATGGACTCCTGTTGAAATCATGGAAGCATACACGAATTGCAGGCAATTCAACTGTGTGACGCCAATCGTCGAGCAAGCGGAATATCATCTTTTTTATAGAGATAAACCGGAGCTTTACATGCCTGAGTTATACAATAAAATTGGTAAATTTTATTAGGTCCATTAGATTTAGAAGTAAATGAAATGTTAGTATGTTACATAAAAATTTTCTTATCACAGGAGTGGGGTTAATGGCGTGGTCCACAATAACCATAGGCATGGTTTCTTCAAAGCACGAAGAGGGAATGTCATCCTTTTTTTCAAGATCTTCATACAAAGTAAGAAGATCAGACATTTATTTTCCTTCTGCACTAGTAGGCACTTCATGCGAAATTTTATTCATATTTTGAAGATTGCGGGACGTCGCTTCGTATGTAATTGCTGTATATTTTCAGAACAAATATTCCTCGTTCAGTTGGACAGAAGATGAAACCCAATCTTTGTACAAAGAGGTGCGATTCAACGTATTTGTTCAGTAGATTGGCACACCGTTGTAATAATATATTTTTTTAAATTCAGGAATATTCAGTGCCCTTTTTTTATTCAGGGTAGCGAATGGAAGGAAAAGCCAGCCGAGGAGGAGCCTCCGGTGCGTAAATATTCCGATAAATTGAGGGATGTTTGTGCTCTCGCGGAGAGACTGGGTTGTACCTTTGCTCAGCTGGCGATCGCGTGGTCCCTGAAGAACGAAAGTGTTCAGTGCCTTCTTCTCGGAGCGTCTAGCATAGAACAACTCTACGAGAGCCTGCAAAGTCTGCAGGTTCGATTTTTTTAAATGTCATTACAATTATTTCTTATATAACGAGTTTTCAATCATATCTCATGAGAAATCATGCAATTTATATATAAATTAATATAATATACTTAAAGAGGACTTTGAAATAACGATGATGATGATGTTATTTTTAAAAGATTCCTTTTTCCATTTTAGCTTATCCCGAAGTTAAATTCCACAGTGATGACTGAAATCGAGAGAATACTGGAGAACAAGCCGTCCCGACCACCGATGGTATCAACCCTGGCTCTCAGATGACAATCGATTTGCCCCCATGGAAGTCGTGGGGGGTCCATAGAGGAGGGTGCAACAAGCCCTAAAAGTGAAGGTGGCAACAGCCAGGACCAGGAACAGAGCAAAGAAGGAAGTCAAAAAATGAACTTCTGCGAAATACAGTGAAAACTTCATGCCTTCACCCTCTTCTCACAATCCATAATGATCTCTACTTCCGTTATCGCTTGAATCTGTGCTTCCTGTCACACGCGGAAACTGATCGGTTCCAAATATCGATGATAATAAATACCAATATGAGGAGCATAAAGCAGAATATGAACGTGTCCTCTTTCTCTCACAATGGACTATAAAGTGATACTTCGAATAACATTAATCTTAAATAATAATAATCCCGAAACGAATTACCAATTAACAATTACCAATTACCAATTACCAATTACCAATTATCCATTATCGGAATTTTTATCGTGCAAAATATGCGTTCATGCCTTTGACATAAAAACTGATTCACATTTATGTATCAGCATACGTAAAAAGATGAGAAATTTCGTACTTAATTTTCAACTGCAGTTTGATATCTCTCTCGTACGAATAAATAAGTAACTAATTTACTCAGCTTTTCGCTTGGTGTGTTCAATTTTTCTTCTTGCGAAATAGATTTTCTTAATGTAATTTCAGGAAAAACGGAAAATCATAGAAAATTTACATAAATAATTAAATTACCATAATTTAGAAATTAAATGAAAAGAATTGTCACGTGTAGCCGAGACATCAATAAAGGGACATCAATTCTGAGTTTCCCAAGGACGCTGTGATTATAATAATAGCGTGTAAAGGTTTATGTAAACAAAGGGTATTTGACTATTTATAGAAACGTGTGTCGATCGACACTTTTTCCGAAAAGAGACAGTTGTGAAATTTCAACTGGTTCGACCAAGTAGGAAACAACGAAGAACCGAGAACTGTGTTTCTACTATTCGTATAATATTTTAAGTCGCACGAAAATGCGAGCGAGATACTCGTTAATTAAATAATAAATTACATTATAAATTATATAATTGATCCTAGTGCATTTCGATGGACAAACGCGCCAGTTTGACATCGACATTGTCCCTCCAATGTATTTTTAATCATTCATTGCTCACGTAAAAATGATTCTAGGATAGTAATTACTAATTGCTACATAATTACATTCGAATTAAGAAATTATACTTGCCACTGTCATCTCGCGAACGAACTAGCTAGTGATAGAGCAAATTCTTTCCTTCTAATCGTATTTGCGATTTAGCTCATGTGACGTTCTCGATGTTTATTTCTGATTCATTTTTTGATCATTAAATTTCTTCATAAAATATTATATTGGAACTGCACAGAGGAACAAAGTCTTTTTTATTAATTAAACTTTGCAAATCTAGGAAATATTATGCTTAAACTTTTAGCCACAGAATGACATCGTTAACGTCAACTATAGAAGTGCTGAAAATGCCGTTATAGGTAAAAATGAAACGTAAAGGTTTATCTACTTTATATAGGAATTCTTAAGAGCTGTATAATTTTTCAAAAAAATTCCCCTTAAATTAATTTTTTTAATTAATAAAAGGTTGATTCAGTTAAGAATTTTTTGTTAATTCTGGAAATTTTTCATTCATTAATAACATTTAGAAAAATAAAGTAAGGAATAATAAAACTATGGAACAGATATCTTAAGAATTCGTATAGACTTGATCACTGTTCAGATACCTTTTGTACAATTATATCATTTCTATTCTATCATCAAATTATTATAGCACATGTTTTAATCGAAGTCATGTAAACAAGAATTTAATTCCTCTTGACGTAATCACAATTTTATTGTGTATTTCTTCTCAATTATACTTGATTTAATTACAATTTTATTTAATATTTAAAATTTGACAATATTATCTTGATAAGATAGTAAATGATAAATTAATAATTGAGAGTCAAACAATAATTTAAAGAATATTTTATCACACCTAGAGTTAGCACATCGTTATAATTAAAAAAATTTAACATTTTATCTATGAAGGAATGAGATTATTTTACGTGCCTTTGATTAAATCACTGATCTTTCTAATCTAAAAAAAGTGATCTTCTCATTAGGGAACTTAATTTTATAGTATCATATCATAATCGAAGTGATAATGACATTACTAATATAGTAAATCTCAAGGCTCATTTCTGATTGTAAAAAAATACTCTTTGTCTTGTTGAGAACTAAACTTGAAGAAAATGCTTTTGGAATTTGCTGTTAAATGATTCAAATATTTATTTCATTTTCAAGAGGGCAAAGAATATAGATTTTAGGTATAATATGTACCCATAAATCGAAAATCTTTTCAAATCCCGATCTTTACAAGTATAAGGAGATTTATTTCTAAAATTGCCATTCCGATAAATATGGTCGTTTTAGACGTAACTCCAATCGACATCAAGACGTTTTTCCTTAAAATGGTTTTCTAAGAAACTAAACCAAATAAAACAGATTAGGAAATAAGGAAAAGAAAAATAGAAAATTAAGGAAAGAACCTGTTTCTCAATTTTGGGCTTAGATCTCGCGATTCCTATCAAGTTGATAACTAATAAGGAAACTTCCTCATTGTGGGATTACCTATAAAAATCCCGATAGCAAATCGTGATCCTTTATTGAAAATCAATTGCGATTCTCACTGATTTCTTTATCATCTAAAGTAATAGAAAATGCGTCGAGAAATTCGTGTACAGGCACTTGCAATTTGAATATTATCGCCAATATTATGGTGATGTGGTTGAGTTTAGATTGAATTAATTGAATGCAAAAATCTTCTTTCACTTTAAGATCATTGCAGAAAACTAGTCATTGTCAGGTTGTTAGTATTATTATATTATTAAGTCGATCATTGATAATAATAATAAGCTTTCAGCCTTATTAGGTTTTTATGTATGCCTCACCGACATCGAACGTAACACGTTCTGCGACGATAAAAATCAAATGCTTAATTTTCATAATCAAGAGAAGATACATATTAGCAATAAAACGTTTTTTTAGTCGACCTACCGTGAATCACGTAGAGATAATTAGTAAAGACGTTATCATTACAAAGTATACAGAAGGCACTCTTAATAATCAACAAGATAATAAACTTTGTCAGATTAGTAGCTTAAAACGGGATGCCTATATTGCGTTATCTTCCGAAGAATTAATATAGGCATTTTTTCATAAGAGGGTGTCAAAAAATTACCCAAAATACGTATAGGAAATTAATTGCTAAGGTAGCACATTTTTTGCTCACGTACAGCAACATTTTCCACTTGCCGAAGAAGCGACAAAAATAGGAGACAATTTGCTTTGAGAGATTTTTTTATTGCACTAATTTCTGGGATCAGAAAACGTATAAAATGAACGTTATCTACGAGCTAATTACACTGCTGTCTCATCAGTGAGGCGTAAATGATAAAGATCTTTATAAGTGCGTGGATTAAACTCAATTCTGAGTATTTACACTCTTTTGATTGAGAAAAAGATTTTTGTGAAAGGTTCGGATCAAAATAATATGTATTCCGCTCATAAAATTGAATACGCAAGAGAAATAAAGAATGTTTTTTGTTTTGGAAGGAATGATTCACTGTGAACTCATTATTCTCGAAAGAGAAAGAGGAAGTATCAAATTAGGATAAGTTTGATTGTATAAATGATTTGCATTATTTTTTTATGTCAATATGTATTACTTTTTCTAAAATTGGATTTAAAAAAATAAATATTGTTATCGAATTTAATTTAGAAATGATGTACAAATGATAAAAAATGCGAAAAATTGTGAGAAATGTACGAGATGTAAATGCCAAGAATTTTAATGGATCTTATTTTATAAGGTCATTCAAATGAAGAACTGCAATTCACGATTTGCACTTTCTTCATAATTGTAAACGTATTAAATTATACATTCACATTTCGAATTGTATTATCGTACTCGTTATTTAATGGAAAAAAAAATTTATTTAAATTCTATGAATTGTTGAGTGTATTTAAATGTTTAAGACATAAAGCTGTTATTTATTGTAAGTTTTTTATCTCTAAATTTGTATTTTTTGTAAGAATTTTTGTGTTCCAGGAAAGATATGTAAGAACAATGTAAAGAAAGAATTGTAAACTCTGAGTTCTGCCATAGCGAGATTTTCATGTCACGATTCAGAAGAGATTATTATGCCAATATAAAGTTACTTTTCTACCGATTCTGTCTTTTCTTGTGAACTTTGTCTTTTCCAGAAAAATTCATGTTACATAATAACAGAAATTGCAATAAGGAAAATATAAAGAGATCCTGTGAAAACTCTGAATTCTTCAAACGCTTATCTGTCAAGTTTCCACACATGTCGCATTTTTTTAATTTTATAGATTACGGTACGTATTTTTATTAATCGGCAGTTAAAATAAAAAACACTTTTTATTGAAAAAATCTAATTTGTTTAATATCCACATTATGTTTTAATTCCTATAATAGTTAAGTAATAATATATATATATATACATTAATTTTGAGTGAGTTTCGTAAAAATAAAAACAATGCAAATGACCTTATATAAAAATAAATAAGTCTTTTTTACAATAGTTGTAAACATTTTTCTTAAAACTCAATTTCAAGTTTTGCTATTTGCAATTGAAAAAGTCGTATTTTACACCAGTTATGAAGCTTATTAGCGGATGTAACAATTTTTCGGAGAGATTCAATGCGAACGATATCTTTTCCCCAATGTACGAATAGAATTCAATAACTTTTACGTATTTCAACATTTTTTTCATTTAAAGAGACATTTTAAAGAGACATGTTTCAATATTTTCATTGAAATTTTTAAATAATAACAATTTAAAAACGGGAATTCCTCGCAAGTCTAAGACGTCAGTTCTTTGTGTATAAATAACATTAAGTACAGAATATCTTATAATATCGTTTTGATACAAAGTTTCTTAAGAGATATAATAATTACTATAACGAACTTTAAATGTCAATTGTCAATTATATTCTTCATTGAGTGAAGGAAATTTCTTTCACTTGTATGATGTGGTTGCCGTGATTCATCCTCAAAGTCTATGAATCACATTCTTTTATACACATTAATCCCCCTGTGTCACTTTCTATTGTTTATTTGACACTTAATGATTCTCCATTCCTATTGTTCGTATCACCATTATCAATTTTCAGGCAATGGTCAACCTTCGCACATTGGCCAATTAACGAAGAAGAAGGTATTCAATTCTAAAAGAATAGCAATCACCAGGAACAATGTGTACATGCATAGACATGCAACTCCTACTTTTTTGTTTAACTTGAATCCGTAAAAGGCAGTAACCGCATAAACCCCTATAACACATATTATAATTGCAACAACGCTGTACGCTATTGCACCCGACACAATTTGCACATCCTCCCCACTTATTATCACTTTTATCGTCCAGGGAAGCCCCAGACACAAAAGAATGTCCAAAGTGTTTGCACCCAATGTGTTACTCATTGCCATGTCCCCATGATCTGAAAAAGAGTAATGATCATTTAATTACTCATATTTTGCGCTCCTGAATATATTAAAGTTAATGATTATAATCGATCATAATATTATGTAGGATTTGTGCTATCATCAAAGAAGGCTATAGAAAGAAAGAGAAATAAGCTATCGGGGACACTTTTCATATCAGTTGCTCATTATCTCGATATCAGATTGAATTAGATATAAACCGATAGCTCTGAATCGAATTGAATTGTAAGTGTTTATAGGGAATAGTTACTTCGCCTAGAAAGGATGACGATCGAGACCAACTCTGGCATGTTCCCCCCAGCAGATAAAAATGTAATTCCCATTATAGAATCAGGGATTCCGAGAGTGTCCCCTACGACAGTAGTCATCCAGGAAACTAAGTATGATGATATGGCTATCCATATTATACACATTAGGAATGTCGCCGGATACCAGTTACGAAATCGTTTGTATCTCGTGTCAGGAATCGTAACGAATAGAAGTACTCGTAAGGGCCACGTAATCAGGAACCAAAATTGTGTGAATCGTCCACTTCTTGGCCATACGAAAAGAGTTTCTATAATAGAGAAATTTTTAATTAAACTTTATCTACGTGTAATGCGATTATGTCATAATAATTAAATCATAGTGTTATATCAAGGCATACCGGGTTCAACATATATTTCTAAAGCATCTTTGAGATTAGAAGGCACTTCTCCATTAACTCCAGCTTTCATATTAACTCCATGCTTTACTAAACTATTTCTGTATTCGATCACCAATTCTCCGTGGAAAAATGGCTTATAAGTTCCATGGGGCATATCGTCATGCTTTTTCGGATCAACTTCTGGAAAGAACAATAAAATAGGAAAAAGATTCAGTAGATGTTTTCGTGTAAATAAAATAGAATTTTTATAATTCCAATTAAGCATTGCATAATAACTGGTTCTTATTAGAGATTATGAAAAATCCTTTTAAGCCTTGTGTACACATTATGCGTATCATTTTATTTCATCTTGATGATCTATATTTAATGAACTTATCATGAAGAAACTTACTTTTTTCTTCGGAGAGTTTTCGCTTGTTTGAAAAGCGCGTGAAAAAGTTTGTGATTTTTCTGCTGAAGAACAAAATGCTGAAATAGCCGGCAAAGAGCATCAAAAGGACGGTAGCTTCATACCAGGTGACAGTGCCATCCCACATAATAAAAACCAAACAGCTGACTGAGATTATGTAAATAATGCAGTCTCGAGACAATATTCCCCATTTTAGGTGAATTGCCTAGAAGTGAATTAAAAAGATTATAAAGTAAGACTTTGTCATCCGACATAATTAAAATATAATTTAAAAAATGAAGTTTTATAGAAATAACAGTTACATATATATGATATGAATTTTAAAAACTCAACCAATTTTCTTAAAATAATATATATATATTTATAAAAAAATTTTCCCTACATTTTGTAAACCAAATAAGTACTACATCTATTTTACGTTATGAAAAATAATAATTATTATATTGTTTTCTCCATGGCGGGCTAAAACGAATTCTAAAGAAATGCCATAAATAAAATGAAGTAATCATAAACATAGATAGAAGTAATTGACGTGTAATCGATGCGAAAAATAATGACGAATGAAAAGTAACAATCGAGAGAGATATCTTGTGTGATTAAACGCAATCAGACTGTACTTTGCACAATATGAACTTTTATACAATTTTGTGAATTTTCCTCTATGAATTCGAGAGATTTTTCAAACGTACACCAATTTAAACTACCCAGTGGACAAAAAATTGAAAGAAGTTTTTAGAACGTCCTAAAAACGTCTTTGGAACATTGGCCGTTTTTTGGCCTGACATAGGACGTTTTTAGAACGTATTAAAAACTTCTTTCAATTTTTTGCCCACTGGGTATACAGAGAATTTTAAAAAAAGTGTAATCTGTGACTCACAAAGAATTTCTTTGTTACATTACGAAGTAATTAAGTTTCTCGAATTAAAAAGACATTAAGATGTTCTTACCATGGCCATGATATAATAAAACAAATATCTAAAATATCGGAAATATAAGACAAGGTTGAAATACCTCAGCTGCTGATAAAGCTCCACAAGCGGGTGTGACAAAGGTGTTAAAAACAGCACTGCCAACAACGGTTCCTACGCCAAGATCAGATTCAGTAAGGAAGGTGCCGACTACATTGACAAATAATTCAGGAAAACAACTTGCTGTTGCCAGAAATGTTGCTCCTGCGACATCTGCACTGATGTTTAAATCCGCACAAATGCAATCAAGTGCTGGCAATAAGTAATCATTGCAAACGTAGGCTGTCATCAAAAAACAGTAAAAGCCAAAAAAAATATGAAAGATGATAGCTCCATTCTGTCTTTGACGTCTATTGAAAAAATCTTCCGGAAAGTCGTCAAGTGATCGAGAAGAACAGTTTACTTCTGAAGTTTCACTATCATTATGTATTGCTATTGGATCAGTTAAGTTCTCAATTCTTTTTTCAGTTTTAACTAAATTTCTTCTGAGTAAAAGACCTGTAAAATTTAATTATTATTCAGTCAAGGAAATCGATATATTTTTTAATTTCTGCAATGTGGAATGTTTGTTATCTACTGCTGTATATGTTACATAATTTTAGAATTGAAGGTCGATGATTATATGATTACTTAAATAAAAATTACAAAATTCTTGTACATTACCTTCATTGGGATGTAAAGGATCACAGTTGGCACTTGTGATCAAAAGAAATAACCATGTGAATAAAATTCTTGAAAAGCGCAGTCTTTTTTCCATAATTGAGCTTCGTTTGTTATCGATGAATCTGTCAAATATAATTTTTATATTTCTAAACATATGTTAATGTAAGGTAATAATAAATTTCCTTTTTTGAAAAATGCTTTATTTTTACCGGTTTTTTGGTATAATTTTTTATGAAACTTGGATCTATGATTTCAAATAGAAGGTTTCATAGAAAAATATTGAAATATTAAAACTCTGTCTTTTTATGAAACGACGTTATATACATATAAAAGAGGCAATAAATTACAAAATTGTATTATTCTCCTCTGCTGTCAATCACATTGAAAGAATTTAACAATTTTCAAATTAATTTTCTTTGTGTCATTTAAAAAATGACATTCAATATTCTAAGAGCGTGAATAACGTTAGACGTAACAGAGTTCGTTAAAAATTTTTAATTTTACAGCATTGAAAACGATATTCTTAAGATTGAAGAAGACTTAATAGGTGTTTCTTACTTAAAGTTAATTTTAGTACGTTTCCTGACCACTTATTGTGTTGTCTTATCTTCACTTTTTATTTCCACTGCGTATATCCTTTTTTTTTTAATGGAAGAATTCTAATTTTCACTTATTGTAAGTTGTATATCATATTTTATTATTACGACATGCTACCTTATCTGTCAGAACGAAGTTTAGTTTCAAACTATTTTTCCTGCCAGCTCAAAAAATTTATACCAAAAATGTAAGACGATTATTAAGCAATAATTGCTTTGGAATTTCCAAAGTCAATGGAAATGAAGAAAAGAACTTCCTTAAAATATTATTCTTCAAAGTTGTCTCTTCGTATTATAAGGAAAAAATGTGCATTTGCTACTCATCTTTTTATAATATATTTTCAATTTAAGAATTCCTATCCACCTGCTACAACTTCGAGGTTCAATTTCAAACTATTTTTCCTATATTATTATTTCTCAAAGTTGTATCCTCGTGCTATAAGGAAAAAATGTGCATTGTTTACGAATCTTTTTATAATACTTTTTCAACTCGGAACTTTTAATCAAATTTTGCTTTTGTAGAGAAAAAAATTACTTTGCAGATCATTTTAAAGATTTTTATCATGATACTTTTTTCTCGGAAATCATTCAGGTGAAAATTCAGGTCAGGATCAATGAAACAGATAGACTGATAAATTTGATACTATATTTGCAATTGAATTAATCGTTATTTATGATAAATAATCTTTATTGCAGATAGATTAATTGTTTCAATAAGTCATATCAAATTATTATTCTGATTTTGTAGTAGGTAGGTATCTACTTTTATAATTTTAAGACGAAATTTTGTATTAAATTATAAACATTTGCGCGGTATCTACAGCAATTAATAATTAATGTTCTAAAGTTTTCAAAATAGCTTCAATATTTACACTTCATTACATAATTTCTACTTGCAGTTTACGTGACTATTTTGCATTTTCATTAATTTATTTTTGTTTCTCAATTTAGTTAAAATAAATCTAAAGAATAATATTTTAAGTCAATTAATTTTTAATAAGAAATTAAATGTTTACCTTAATTTACTGTTTTTCTCCTTTGATATAATTCATTTACCAAGCAAACTGAAATCCACAGTCAACTTTTCAAGAAAGGAAACAATTATTGGCTGGCTTTTTCTTTAAATTTGAATGGATAGAATACCTTAAGTTTTTACCGATTTTACGTAAGCATGATTTTTGTCAATAACAATTCACAACAATTTTTGATGATATTCTTCACATTGGATTTTATTTCTTTTCAGGCTAATGGATGCTTTTCTTTTTTCCGACTTAAACCTAAGTAAACTCGAACGGTTTTACGACATTTGAGGCGCTCAACGATAAGAGTTTGGACAGGTACACGGCTTATAACTAAGAAAGACACGCGTAGAACTGCCCTCCCCGTTTAACAGCCCTAGTATATATGATAAATTCTACTGATTATTCTCTACAAGTCGATTTTTCACAAGGCCTGTTTATCGCAATTGCTGTGAAAGAACTGCAGGGCACGATAAGTATTGTCCGCCAAAAGATTATCTAAAGATAAGATTATTTAGATGTGTCCGCTCCATATGCAATTAATCAAATTTATCTTATATTTTATTTTTCTTCTGTTATAAATAATAATTAACAAATGACGGAAATTTCTATTTTTTCATATGCAGTATTTTACTAGCGGTGTACAATTTAGTTTTGCAGAGTTTTTAAAATAAATAAACAAAATCACTAAATTGGTTTGTGCAGAATAATCTCTATTGTATAAATTATAATTATGTATAATGAATTTTAGCATAAATGTAGAGATTCTTCGTGAAGAATTTAATTAAATTCCTAAAATTAATTTATAAGTTTGTGTAAGATTCTACAGTGTAGGATTTAATTGTGTAGAATTTCCAAAATAGAGTCTAATTAACTTTATACTTTATATTTAATTAATAAAAATTTTTAACTTTTAATTATCATATCGATTCATCAATAAAGGTGTCCCTTTAATCAGGTATGAATTCATAATGTATATTAAGATAAATTTTTTGAAAGTCGTCATGACAAGATTAAATAATATTGTCTAATTATCGCTAGTCTTAAAAATCAAGTATTCTGAAATATTTTGGTAGATTTTTTATCATAAAAGGCTTAAAATCATTTTATTCCTCGATTGTCGAGTTTTCAGTTCAAGGCCATTGCATATCCTGGTAATTCACTGACAGTGCTAATAAAGCTCATTACTTTATGATAATAATGTAATAAAATGATACGAAATCAACAAAATATCTGATTCAACACAATTTCGTACATCACCATGATTTTATATTTATCATTAAAAAAGTAAATCTTAAATTCAGATAGATTTCAATTTCAAAATATTTATTTACATTCATCATCTCGACAGATACACTGGAAAACAATCTAGGAAAGACAGTTTCAATTATTGTAAAGAATATTGCAGGCATATAATCATTTCAGTATAAATAATTCATTTCGAAGACTTTGGAAATGATTCGATGATAAAACATTTGTAAAAACATGTTTTCCGGGTTCAGGGGGTCCCAAAACGTGGACATTTGATAACTAGCTGTCAAGTTGTACAAACTTTTGTACTCATTCAATGAGCACTTTGCTTCCTGTAAGCAAATATGAATTGTTTCCTCATAGAGGAAGCATTAAGTATTCTTTACATCAACTTTCAATTTTTATTATTTGAGAACTTATATTAGAAAAATTGTTTTCTAAAAAATTAATTAAGCATAAGTTTCTTATTTTTTAAAGAAATGCAATTTCATCAATTGATCGTGACACACATACACACGCATACATACATACGTACATACATCCGGAACATTTTTCAGATCATCATATTAGATATATTGCCTTTGAAATATGTTCAAAAAAACCTTTTTTAGGAAACTGGATTTTGTCACCACTACAAAGCTTCCTCTATGAGAAAGCAAAAACTGGGGGGGTCTCTGATGAGAATGTAAAAATTACAATTAAATACATCTAAAAAAAAGTAAAGAGTTCAAGAGTTCTTCACACCTTTTCTTTCAATAATAATATTCACAAATCAATTAACAAAAAATTAATTATGTGTATCATTATTATGTATATAGTCAATTTCATTTTTCTCTTCTCTGAGCCACTTAATTTGTTCTAATTCTAAGCTATTACACATATTGCCCCGAAAGAGAAAAACTGAAAAAAGAAAAAGATTTCAACTTCATGGAAGTTTATTTAACAACTTCCTTCTTTGTAGTCTTGTTACTGCCATACATAGCATCTAAAAATAATCCAAGAAATACAAAAAAGGTTGCTACCCATTGTCTAACTAGAAGGCTGTTACCAAATAACAAAACAGATCCTATAACAGTAAAAAATTTTCTAGTAGTTGTTATGATAGAGCATGGCAGTGGGCCAAATTCCGCTACTGTTAAGAATATAAAATATTGCCCACAGGCACCTGCCAATGCGAAGTTTACTATATGCACCATTACATTCGGATGCCGCTGCAAGAACTGAATGAAACCTATTAGTTCTCCAGAAACCAAAATAAATATTGAGCTAAATATAATGGACCATAAATTCATGTTGAGCATCATATGAAGAGATTGAGTTTTGTGCTCTGATCTCATTCTTTCTTGTACGGCACTTGTTAAACCGTCCATCGTCAACGATAGGAGCAGTAAAATTTCCCCAAATCCCATTTGACTAGATGCTTGTGCGACTGATGATTTACTATCCTTGTACATAAATAATGCAACGCCTGATACAATCAGCAAGACAAATAAGTACTTCCTCAGTGGATAGGACTGAAAAATAAATAAACTTATTGATGATTTTAATTTAAAAATTTCGTAAATTCTATAGTCTCAAAATTAAATCTCATTTTACTTAACAATACTTATTAGAATATATAATATATAATATACAAATATATAATTATAATATGAGATGAGTAAGATGAGGAGTTCTAATCTAAAAATTCTATTTCTTCATTTTACTCAACAAATATTAAATTTGTAATTTTTTCCCTCTGTAGAATTAATCAATTTTTAACTAGAATTATGCATACAGAGCGAGAAAATACCTAATTCAAATATTTTGTAAGTAAAATGAAAATATTGAATTTTGAAGTCAGATTTTTAATTTTTCGTTTTATGCAAAAAGTATCAAAACTAAATATTTTTTCGCTCTGTACACAGTCTTATATTTGAAAAAAGATTAGTGCTACAGAACGAAAAAATGTTTATTTATAATTTTCGTTGAGTAAAATGGAGAATTGAATTTTGAGCTTAAAATTTAGGTCCAACGCCCTTAAAGGATTCTTGTCTATAATTATCAAGAAAAATATTTCTAGGTTGCCAGATATATCTTATAGATCACACAAAATATAAATAAATCAAACGTGTGTTCAAAAATTGATTTCTGAATTCTGAAGTGTTGTAAAATATAAATAATTATAAAAAATTACCTTCTTGCCAAGGAGGACCCCAAGCAACATTACAGGGATAGGTTTTCCGGATTTGGCAATAACCTGAGTCGGATAACTAACAAATTGCAAGCACATAATGCTGCAAACCATTGCCAGACAATAAGTAAGAGCGGAAGTAGCATAGTAGATAGTCTTTGTTGAATCTTCACCCTGCTTCATCACAGTCAATAAAATGATCTTTGCAAATATATAATTAAGCACGCATTGGACGCAAACCAAAGCACCGACATAGGTAAACTTTTCTTTATTCTCTCCTTCTCCATATTGCCCGCGTGTTATTTTCTCTTGTAAAACAGCGAAGTAGAAATAACAGACGAAAATGCCGGTCCCACATATTAAAAACTTTGTGCTACTTTTTTTCAACATCACTGAACTGTTCTTTTATGTCAATATTAAGACACCATATGTCTGATAAACTTGTATGCAATACTGAACAGGTGGTTTTTAAATGAAAATCACCGCGTATCTTTCTGTTGTCAAAGTTGTCAACGTTGTTGATGTTTGACACTGTACCACGTTGACTTCTCTGAATGGTTATAAAATCCATTGATTATTACAATTTAGATAAGTATACTTTCGTTTCAGTGGAATATAGAGTCGAATAATTTATCCGCCAGATAGCGTTGAATAAGCCCGGGAAAGTTTGAAAGGATTTAAATTCCACTCACATTCTAAACATGTTCCAATATGTTTCCTTCCAAAGTTCTTTCATATTATCAAAAATTCTCAAGGCTAATCAATATTTACATACTTGTGTATAAATTCTTTGCAACTTGAAACTATTTTAGCTTTGTAATATTTAAACTTGGACTCATGAAGTTCAAGAGAATGTGAATATTCGCGCCAAACAGAAAGCTACTTTACCGACTACATTCGTTTTTTAATTTGTGTAGAAATATGTGCCGTCGCCGTCGAATGTCTATACAAACTTTATAACTCATGGTTTAGGTGTGCCGTTTTTTAACTGTTTTTAGCCTCTGAGGCTTTTTCAAACGTACACAGTGTTTAAATATTTATAATATATATATAAATAATCGTCTTACTTTGGTGATTTTTCTTATAGAATATATAAGGACTCGAAATTTCATATTTGGAATAATCTGATAAAACTGTGAGTAACCTAGAAAAATTAGGTAACCCTTTTTGTGATGAATGCTTTCCAGGGTGTGGCGCCATGACACACACCAATTTTTTAATTATCTGTCAATGTGCCTAATATAAATTTACAATAATTCCTAAATCAACAATTGCAATTGTTTTGCTTTTTGTCACTTTTTTTCAACTGTTTCATATTTTTACAACAGGGTATCACTTTTGTTTTGTTAGCTTCTGAGGCTTTTTCAAATGTACACATTGTTTAAATATTAATATAAATAATCGTCATAATTTAGTGATTGTCCTTCTAGAATATATAAGGACTCGAAATTCTGTATCTAGAATAATTTTATAAATCTTTGTAAGTAACCTTGAAAAATTAGATGAGCTTTTTAGTGATGAATACTTTCCAGGGTGTGGCGCATTTAAAATTGTTCCTAAATCAACAATTGCAAAGGTTTTTTTTTTTGTCAATTTGTAAATTTCTTTTTGACAGGGGTAACTTGTTTTGTATTTAAAATCTGCTGTCCATGACATTATGCTCGTTTTCTAAAACTTAAGGTCTAAAACTTATTGTTGAGCAGTTAAATTTATAGCATTAAATATTTTTTTCTCTTATATAGTATAATAAATCTCCAAATTCTGTAAAACTTTAAACATTAAATATAGATTAATATATATTTTCCAGACACATCAAAATGAATTATGGGAAAAAATCACCGAGTATGGGAACACCATCCATTTATTCACACGTTACTACTCGTAGTAGTGCAAATTTGAGATCATCAAGATCTGTAAGAAGTGTCAAAGTGCCATGGTACCGAAGAACACGTCTAACAAATGCATATGTGCTTGATATACAGAGAGCTGCTATGGTGACCGCCATTTATTCACTGGTAAATATTCCGCTCGAATCTTTCAAATCAAACTCTTCATTTACTTAACAAAGATTATAATTAGAAATATTTTCGCTCTGTAGTGGTATTACTTTCTCAAATATATGTATGTGTACCTGCAGAGAACTGAAACATGTTAACTGTACTTTGTGAAACATTTTATAAACATAAATGCTAGACTCCTATTTCATAAAAGAATTCATCTACAGAGAGAAAAATATCTAATTATAATATTTGTTAAGAGAAATGATAATATTAAATTTTGGGAAATTATGCTATTTAATAATTATATTTCTCTTTCAGTGTCTGGCGATTTTTACAATATCTACATCAATCTTCGATATTTATTGTCTAGCTCAAGCAACTCCAGGTGTGACTCATTACGGTTACAGAATAATATCATACGAATTTGTATACGTGGGCAATCAACATGGTAAATATAATCTGGAATAATATTAGAAAATTATATTGATGAAATTCTGGTCTCTATCGTTTCTAATCTATATATTTATTTTTCAGTGCGGAATTCATTGATTGTCTTCGCCTTGTTTTCGATGTTGGGCGGAATGGTGATTGTCTTTACATCCATAATTTTGATAAAAGCATTGAGAAAGGAACACGAGAAGAGAATGCTTCCATGGATTTGGGCTTTTCTGATTTTCACTCTATACCGTTTATTCGTCTTTATATACAGCAGTGTTGTTAATGATATGATATTCGGCTATAATATCACAATGTGTCTTCTTTGGATTGTATTTTCCTTGGCCTCCATGTACGGATGGCTTATTGTGCATTCTTTATACATTGAGCTTAGTGACTTGACCAGACTCGAGGATTTGGCACACTTAAGAGTAAGCTGTTAAACATTAAAATATTCGATTTTCTGCATTTCGACATGGTTAATATTTGTGAACTAAATTTCTACATTAATTTTCAGATTGGAACGATGCAGTCCTTGAATGCATCGACAACACACTCCATTGCTGGGTCTCGTCCGACAACACCGCACAGTACAGTATCAACAATGCCTGTTAACTGATAAGGTTTAATATATCTTCATATTTAATCATTACTTTCGTTAAAAGTGTTATGAAATGAAACTGCCTTGTTTCTAATCCGTGAAAGCGCTTTTCGCTTTGCGGTATGATTTTGAGTTTTTGAAGAAGTCAAATTTTAAATTTTATTCTTTCGATTAAATGAACTTGAAAAGATTTTTAATTGATATTTTTATGGAACTTTAGCAAGAAAAGTTCAAGATTTACAAATGAGAAGACTCGAAATAAGGTACGCTTGAGTTTATCTATTAAACTTAATAACGTACGAGCAAATATACATTGCAGAATTTCGTGAATATGACATTAGAAAGACCGGTTTTTAAATATTTTTGCCTTATAAGCTATGTACAAAAGTTTTAAACACGTGTCTAGCTATAAATCCGTCCATAATTTTAAGACTGAACATAAATGTGTATAAATTAATGAATCGGGAGATGTATTCGTTTCTCGAAATAGTGGTAGTCTTGCAAGTTTAAATATATATACATATATATTTGATATAACTAAAGGAGATCTTTAGTAGTATATCAGCTTTTAAAAATTTGTTAATATTTCTATACATTTTTTTTAAATAATCCTTGAGATTAAACTAGACTTACGCAAAACGTATAGGCAGGAGTTGATTCTCATTCACAAATTAGTTCTTAAGTACAATTAATAGCAGCACAAAACTGTGATGTGAAACTTAGTTGTAAACTCACGATTTTATAGTCAATAAAATAATTGTTTAATTGACTAAAAAGTTATTTCCGTAAAAAATTGTTTTCTCTTTTGGCATGAAATTATATTGTTTAACAGTATTTAAATTATTTTAATTATGATGATTCATAATTTTTATAAATCTGACGAACATTGGCAACGCTATTAAGGAATATTTACAGTGTATAGTATCCCTATTTTTGTACATATATATTTTACATTTGTAATAATTACGACCAGTTTCACATAGTTTTTATATAGTTTTAATTTTAAAATATAATATTTTGATACAATGATTCCCAATCGCTGACAATGTTGTTCGTAAAATAGATAATAATTCCGTTTAAGTTTGTCAAACAAATTCCTAATGAATTTATCGAGTTCTATCTTATTGTTTTATTTCGATATTTTTGACATTTACATTTTGTACTTCATAGCCAGAACGTCGATTTTTAAGATTTTTTATTCTTGTGTATCTATGTGAGAAGAAATATACTGTCCAATTTAATTTATAAAAATTTATACTGATTTCTCAGTAAGGAAAAAAATTTTCACCTGTTATCAATAATTTCTATAGTCTACTAATGAAAGTTATTGAGTTTTATTTATTTATTCAAATAACTTGCCACTTAAATCGTGGATTAATTTTGTGTGCTACTAGATACCCTATCATAAATTATAGCCAGTATCTACTTTTTATTCGTATATATGTTGAGTGAGTCGACGTAAAATAACAAAATGAGGAAAATGTTTATTAATGTTTCTGAACTGCGTTATTGAAATTCAAGAACTATGCAGAATTTGACATGCTTAATGAATTATGTCTCTTCCATTATACATACCTATCAGCTTTAAAACAAGATTTAGTAGTTACGATTTAAAAAAATAAATGATACACGCTTTAGATCTAAAAACAAAAAAGATTTTAATTCTAGGTACTTAATTAATGGCTTTAATTCCATATAAAATGGAATATTTTCCACAGGGTCCAGAGAACGAAGTACACGAAGGATATTTTTACTATTTGATGAATTACGTAAAGTCTGAAAATAAATTAAATTTTTTAAAAATATTTTATAAAAATTTGAAATTGTAACTTCTAATTTTCTATAAAATTTTTAGCTTACACTTTTCGTCTCCTTAAAGCCCTTTTTGTAGATTCGGGAGTTATTTCTTCTTTTAAAATATTTGTTCTCATTCCGTCTACATGTGTCCAAAGTATATCAGTCCAACTACAGGACCCCATATCAAAACTAAATATTTCTTTGTCTTTTTCACTCAAATTTTTCCACAAAGATTGTGTTCTAAAGTTTTCAAAAGTCCAGCTTCCACATGTAAAAAATAATAATGCTGCCATAACTTTATGTCCCTTTTTATAAAGTTTTCTAATCCTGGGAAATAAAATGCAATTTAACATGACATATTAAGTGATAATTATTAATAATTAATAACTCACATAGGTTTTCTTCCTATCAAGATGAGTATAAGATCAATTAGCACAGCTGGAATGTAGTGCACAAAAAAATCGAATAACAGGAATATGGGATATGATTTTACAAAAGTTGACGTATAGTAGTATACAGCATAATTCGTAGCTTTCGTCTCGCCATAATCGAACATAGTTTGTCGAAATCGATTCCAAGTAATTGGATTTTCTGGTCCGGAGACATAGTTATAGATAGGGATTCCATCGTCACTATGAAGTCAATACAATATCTTACAATTAAATATATCAATTAATTGGTTTAAAAATAATTTTAATTACATTCTTCATTTAAATTACCTGGTTTTTTTAATACAAGTTTCCCAAGCACTTGCTATTAAGGCATTGCAAGCCATATCAACAGGTATGATATCTGCTACTGCCCCTGCATCCAGGCACATAACGTGAAAGACTCCTAATCCCATTCCCATTACGACTCCATTAACTCCAAGTAAATTGTCTGTGTAGCCAGGCAGAGGCTCTTTATAAGAAGCTAATGCTAAAGAATATTTATATACATAATTAATTAATTACTTTCTCTAGAAACTAGTAAAGTAGACTAAAGGATTAGTTTCAAAAAATGATTGGTAAGGTTTTTAATCTCAATTTGTAGAGCTAAGAATGTTAGATCCAAGTAAAAAATTAAAATTAAAAATTAATTCGTACTGTTTATTTTACGTGAAAAAATATTATATTGCGATATTTAACTAATATGTTTCCTTAATTAATACGAAAGTTACCAATGGAAGGCCTATAAATACAGAATGGAAGATCTCTAGCCTCATCGGCAATAATTCCTTCAGCTATTGCTTTTGTGAATGTATAAGTATTTGGCCATTTTCCAATGACACTAGAATTATAAATTTCCTATTATTATTTAGGATCAGAGAAGTTATTTTAGCTAGATGTATTTTACCTTCTTACTCGTAAATTAATAAATAAAATAAATTTTGTTTATTTATGTACTTATTTATGTACTCATAAGATTATATGTTCAAAATCATGGCTTTAAAGTATTTTTTTTTTAATTGAAATTAAAAATAGAATTTGTTTACCTTTTTGTGAATTTTGCTATATCCTTCTCTGACCAATTTTGTTTTTCGATAATACGAACAATAGCGTTGCTTTCGTCATAAGTCAGAGGTGAGGGATACAATTGTTCTTTAATCGTGTCAAGTGGACAGAAACTAAAGGCAGTGGAAACATAGACACCGACCTAAAAATCGAAATTTATGTAAATTGTATTCTTAAACAATAATTAAGGCTCTTGGAACCAAGTTCTAACATCAAAATTTGATGTTTGCTCTAGAGCAAAAAATTCATATTTCTAGAATTGAGAAAAGTGGAGAATAATGAGATTAGAACATCCTTATGTCAAAATATCTATATCTAGAATCAAATAATTTCACCTTAAATCGATCGCATTCTCTGGAGAGATTTATTATTTCTTTAACACTGTTGACGTTGATTGCAACAGCGATTGCCAAAGTTTCATCAAATCTCACTGTAGCTGCAGCATGGAAAATAATAGATACCTAAAATATGATTGTTATTAATATGAAATTGTTTAATATTTATTAATCATTATTCCATTTTCGATTTTTGAAAATAATACAAAATAGCTGCAATAACATTCTATTAATTAATCTTCAGTCCGCTTTGATCCATTGGCAAGCAATCTAACGTTAGAGCAGAATGCAAATTATTAAACAGCTCTACCATTTTTACCTTTTTAGTAAGAAGTGCTCGATCAGCAGCACTTATTCCCAAACCAACTTTTGTTGCATCACCACTTATGCCAATAACTTTTTTTTTGTAGTCCGGATTTGAAGTCTTCAATAAACCAAAAATCTATATTCAAAAGAAAAAATGAGTTTTAAACTCACTTCACATGAATTTAAAAGAATTTTTAAAGCATTTCATACTTGTAACATTCAAATATTCGTCATTAAAATAAAAGTTAATTCAAAAAATTAATACTGGTGAATCGAGGAACTTCTGGATTCTTTCATCTGGCTTTACGCCCTTTTTCGTCCTTACGAGGATATAGATCTTTTCTATTCCAGGACAACTACGCAGTAATTTTTCCACAAGGATTTTCCCCACAAATCCTGTGCCTCCTGACAAAAAAGTTATTTAATTTTCGGTTAATTAATTTTTTAAGTTATTTCTCAAAACTATTGCTCAAAAGTTTCATGTACTTACCTGTGATGAAAATATTCTCACCATCGTAAAATTGTTGAATTTCAGACATCCTAGTAACTATTGAACTTCAAAGTTCGAATTATAGAAGAATTCTCTGAGAAGATAAGAAACGGTAAAAGGAGATATATATATTAAATATGGTGCACTATACTTCAAAGTGTTAAAGTATCAAAATTTCTTTTCAAAAAATCGTCATTCATAGATACATATACCTAAACTTTTGAACAGGTTTCACGTCTTCGAGCTACAATTCTCAAACCTAAATTAATCTAAATATTAGCTGGAACTCTATTATATTTTCTTGGAAAGGAATATATTTGAGTGGGAAAAATTAAAATTCATTAGCCATTGCTCGCCTTTAATCTATTTTTCTAGACTAGATTGAAAACAAAAGCTATAATCAAAGGCAGATTGACGCACGACGAAAATTAAATATTAATTTAGTCCAGTAAAGTTCACAGACTACTTCCAGCACTTCCGATCATTCACTTTTCATTTCCTTTCTCGAAAGATTTTTCTAGCTTCCCTTTTTTTCGTTTTTGAAAGCTTGTATAAAAAAATGTTCTGAATTTTGTTGCTCATTCCTTGAAATTCCCTGATTTAGTCAAACAACCAACACATTAGCTAATTTAGAATGAAGTGCTTTGAAATTTATTCTGTAGTACAAGATTCATTTGAATATAAAATGAATAGCAAAAATTTACTCTATTATTTCCTTCTTCAATAAACGACGAAAATTTCAAAATTTCATAATTAAAGTCGGTTGTAACGAAACAAATTACCTATCGAATAAATAATTATATTTCCTGGGATTATCTGCACAGTAATTACTGTGAAATAATTGAAAACATATTTTCCAACATTTTTTCTCCGGTGATATTAATTAATTCATAGACGCCAATTGAATATTAAACAATAAAATTTCCATGTTATCCATAAAACGAAAGTGATAGAGACCAGCTTAATAATTTGATGAATCGCATATGCTCTGGAACATTAAATAAAACATATTAAATTTAAAACATACTATAAATTATTTGTCATAATTTTACTATAATTCTATATTTACATCTTGTATTTCCATTGAGCAATTTTTCTGGATTCCAAAGTGAAATCTTCTTTCATTAAATACTTCTTAACACCATCACAGTTTGTGTAAATCGCGTCGTTCCAATCAAAAGATTTTATATCAAAGTTGAAAATTTCTTTGTCAAGTTTGGAAAGTTTCTTCCACATTGACTTCACATTTTCAGTTTCAAATATCCAGTCTCGTTTTGTGAAAAATCTCGTGACTATCAATAACTTCGTCCCTTTTTCGTATATTTTATACAATCTAAATTTAAATATGAAAGTTGAATTAATTTCATTGCATAAATAGTTTTTTTCTCTTTAAGTTACATACATTGGCTTTTTTCCCAACAGTCGCAGAATAAAATCCCCCAATAGAGATGGAACTAGATGAAATATAAAATGCAAGAAAGCATGACACAGTTCTGATTCGACGAAAAGTGTATCAGGATAATAAATAATTGATCTTGGAGAATGTTTAACTCCATATCTTCTTAGAATACTTCGAAAATCGTTCCATGTCAATGGATTGTCAGCACCGGAAACATAATTGTAGACTGGTAAATCGTAAGTTATTCTGCAAATTGTATAAAACAATTATTAGCTTTAAATTAATTGAATGCCTAATTATTGCTGCTATAAATTTAAATAAATTTAAATAAAATTCAAGTGCATATTCAGTGAGTTTACTTTCTGCAAATTGTGCCTGTTTCCCATGCAGATGCTATTAGAGCATTACATGCAAAATCCATTGGAACAATATCCATTTTGCCGTTTGGTTTAAGACATAAAACTCGAATTGTGCCAACTCCTATTCCCATTAATGCAGAATTAAATCCTTGAGCTGAGTCCACCCATCCTGGGACAGGTTCTTTAAAGGTTGTAAGTGCTGGAAAAAATGTCTGTTTCTATAAAATATTTACGGAAAATCAATTCAGAAAAATATAATCTTATTGAAAAATTAATTTTTATTGTAAAAATAGATCATAAGAATTAATTACCAATTGAAAATCTAAAAATGCAAAAAGGCAGATCCTTCGCGTTTTCATTCACTAACCCCTCAGCTATTGATTTCGTAAAACAGTATGTGTTTGGAAATTTACCCATTAAGCTGTAGAATAAATTTTATGTTATGAGAAGTTAAAATTCTTTCTAAAATCTAACAGATTTCAAACATACGCAATTGTAAAATTTTTCTCCTCCTCTTCAGAAAACTTTCGGTTTTCAATAATTTCTACAATTTTATTCAAATCCTCGTATTTCATTGGTGTTGGGTATATTTTTTCCCCTATGTGATCATAAATGCAGTTACTGAAAGCTGTTGATACATAAACTGCGCTCTAGATTAAAAAAGAGTTGACAGTCAATATACAAATTTAAGAAGCATTTTTGATATCTAAACTCACCTTTAATTTTATGCATTCCTTACAGATGGAAATTAATTCCATTACGCTTTTGACGTTAATATCCGCTGCGATTTTTAAAGGTTCATCAAACTTTGTAGTAGCAGCTACATGAAAAATAATCGACACCTGAGTGAGGGTGATAAATGTTTAAAAAATTATTTAAGAATCGGAAATGTTATATTTTTCATCAATTACTGCACTCACGTCGTTTATAATTAATGCCCGATCTTCAGGGGAGAGTCCCAAATTAGGCTTTGCTGCATCTCCAGCTAGTGGCACAATTTTCTTTTGAAAATCCGGATTCATTTTCCGTAACGGTTCAAACATCTATGAATAATAATTCCCTTTAAAAATGGTATAATATATAATTTTATTGTATGAAATTAATATATTACAGCTAAGCTTGTCATCCGATTAACTCTCTCCTGATATTGTATGCCTTTTTTCGGTCTCATTAACAGGTAGATGGTTTTTATCCCAGGACAAGAACGCAGAAGTTTTTCGACAAGAATTTTTCCCATAAAGCCTGTCCCTCCTATCAGTCAAAAATATTATCTTTGTAAGTCACGGTTTCTTATTTTTTTATATATACAAGAAAGTTATGTTATGCAGTAGCTAAAAAGTATTCACCTGTGATAAACACATTTTGATCATCGTAGAAATGCTGAATTTTGGACATGTTTCTTCTGTAAAATTTGGATGTTGGATTCAGAGAATATCTATTATAGATAACTACAGTTATAAATAAAAATAGATTTCTGTTGCACTCACTTTTGTTTTTATAGAGTATCCTATGCACTTAAATTGAATATTAGAAAGCCCTTTTTTCAAATGAACACTTGAACCACTTTTATGTATTAGGCAAGAATGAGGTTCAAAATGACACTGACAATGAAGAACGAGTTAATGCTACGTATGTTCTTGATGAAAATGGGGAACATTAGTGGGGACAAAGCAGGAAATGATGTAAAAGGTTCTTATACGTTTTTTCGTACTTTTCCTTTAAACGTTTATTCGGTTAAGATACAAATAAATAATATTTGTAAAACTAAATCCTGTAAGTAGTTTTTTATTCTTAAAGTTATAAACAATTGATTCACGATATATTCCATTTACATAAAATTTTAGGTCTTAAAGAGAATATTAATAAAACTTATATATTAGATTTTCAATATTTTGAACATCAAATATAAATTGTTCGGTTAAAAATTAACTAAACAGCATACTGTATATATTAAAACTAAGCCACAGAAAGAGAGATCCAAAGATGATTTTCACGATCTGATGAATAACATATAATCTGCAACATACAATTTTAGATGATTGAATTTTCACTGGATGGTTAAATTAAATACAAATAGAACTTTTTATGCTCACATCCTGACTCGACGCCGACCAATTTCGGGATTTTCTATGCCAACCTTATCTTTCAAAATAAATTTTTTAACTCCCTCACAATACACATCAATCGCATCACTCCACTTGAAGGATGTAATATCAAAAGGTAATAGTTTTTTATCTGCTTCAGAAAGCTTATTCCATAAAGATTTGACATTATTAGTTTCAAAAGTCCAATCTTTAAGCGTGAAGAAAAGTATCGAGTCTACTAATTTTATACCTTTTGTATAAACCTTATAAAATCTAAAAGAAACATATCAATCATCATTAAATATTCCAGTACATACTCTCTAAACTTGAATCAGTGAAAAACAGTGAATTTTTGCTGATTCAATTTTACAGAGTGGAATTTTCTTGTAACTTTCAGATTATTATACTCAAATCTTACACAGGTTTTCGTCCGCTCAATTTAAAAATCGCATCGGCAATTAAAGCTGGTACAAGGTGCAAGAAAAAGTTAATAATAGCGAATGCTATCGGAGATTTTACCATATATGCTGCTGGAAAATACAAAGATTTCGTAGTTCCTTTTTTCCAACCATAATCCTCGAAAAATAATCTCAATCCACCCCAAGTAAGAGGATTATCTGTACCAGACACGTAATTGTAGACTGGCACATCATCGTCTTCTCTATAAAATAGAGCTTTTATTGATGACGAAATTCGTTAATTAAAGTAAAATACAAGCACTGAAGAGTCAAAAATTACCGAAGTACCTTCTTTGAATAACACCACTTTCCCACGCAGATGCAATCATAGCATTGCTTGCATAATCCGCTGGCACTATGTCACACCTTGCTTCCGAATTTCCATAAATCACGCGAATCAAACCTTTTCCAAGTTGTGCTAATGTCGTATTGAGTCCTTGATAAGCATCTACCCAACCAGGAAATGGTTCCTTGTAGGTTGATAATGCTGCAAAAATAGAAGAAGTTAACGGTCTTCAAAAAAAATAAATTACACCCAGAAAACAGTTTCTTTGAATCAAAAAAAACTTTATTTGAATCAAAGAAATCATAGTATTGATATACGGTCTTTCTTCAATTTTTTTTTTAATTAAACAAACAGTTTCTTTCAATTAAAATAATTCAAAATAATTTTGTTTGAATCAAAGAAAGAAAGTTTTCTTTAATATAAGGAAATTTTTAATTTGAGTTATTAAAATAAAAGTTTTGATTTAAAACAAGTTTTTTTCTGAGTGTATGCACTGAAATCAGCGTACCAATTGAGAATCTGTAGATGCAAAATGGAAGATCCCTTGCATACTCATTTACCATATTTTCGGCAATTGCTTTCGTGAAAGCATATGTGTTAGGAAATTTGCCCAAAACACTGCAAATAACAATAATTAATTAATGGAATAAATATTGCTAATAAACAATAAATCGTGAAAGTCGTACTCCTTTGTTAGTTTCTCTTCGTCTTCTTCGGACAAATTTTTGGTCTTCATAATCCTTGTTAAAATATTGATTTGCTCATATGACATAGGAGCTGGATACACCTGCTCCTTTATCACCTCATAAATGCAATTACTGAATGCTGTAGAGACATAAACTGCAGCCTATAAAAAAATTTAAATGCATGGTACACAACTAGAAATTTTAAGAGATTCTTCCCGATTCTTCTTTAATTACCTTCAATTTCTTACATGCTCTACAAAGAACAATTAGCTCCTTCACTGCATTGACATTGATCGCAACAGCAATTGATAATCGTTCGTTAAACTTGACTGTAGCAGCTGCATGAAATATAATAGAAACCTGTAATATTATTATATTATCAAACTCATAATTAAGCTAGAAAAAATTTTCAACTTACAATTATCAATATTTTAAAAATGTTTACACGTGTTATAAATTAAACTAAATTAAGCGAGTTCAAGAAAGTTGTTCAAGAAAGTATATAAGCTAAACAAAAATTGCCAGTCACACCTAAGAAATTGTTTAACATGCTAACATATTGACCTCTTACAGACTTACAGTATGTGTAAGTAATACCCTCCTTCCGGTCTGAAACTAGGTCTTTCAAAGTTCGCTGATATTCTATTAATCTATTGAATAGTCATTTTTTTTACATCAGAGTAAGGTAGAATCCTAATTCCTGACCTTAAGAATTGTTTGAATACATACATGTTCCCTTATGAAACCAGTAATCAGGAATTTTCAATTTTACCTTACTCACGCAATTTATATATAGAAATTAACTCGACGAGTGTTCAAAGTCTGTTTCAGATCAGAAAGAAAGTTTTAATTACATTTACGAAATTTTTTAATTCAAATAGCAAGATTTCCAAAATTGAATTTTCCTTGTAAAATACAATACCTCATTTGCAAGAAGAATACGATCCTCAATTGATATACCCAAACCAGATTTCATTCCATCTCCACTAATACCTACTATTTTTTTTCTGTAGTTAGGATTTATCTCTTCTAGAGACTCAAATATCTATCAAGAAAAATAGTAAAATTGTATTTAGGCATTTTAAATGAGGGAAATTAATATTCTAATATATTTTATTTTATTGTAAATATATAAAAATAAATAATTTTTATCAATTTTTCATACTTATACATTAGACTAATCTATAACATATTTCGTAATACATTACTGTAGATTTGAAAAATGTATTAAGTCGCTCTTTCATCTCTTTGCCCTTCTTTGGTCTAATAAGCAGGTAGATAGTTTTTATTTTTGGAAAACTGCGAAGTAGCTTTTCGATTAAGATTTTTCCTAAAAAACCCGTTCCTCCTGTCGATAGAAATTATTACTAATTTGGTAAGCAAATCTAAAATTATGATCTTTTTAAGCAGTATTATGAACGTAGGTGAGAAGGTCAAAGCCAAATTGAATAATAAAATTCATGAGCGCAAAACTAAGCAAAAATATTTATGCTTTTTGTGATTTGCGTAAATAGAAATACTTTTTCAAAACACCTTAGCAATAAGACATGATTTAAATAATATTTTAAGGCAGTAGTGTATACTAGTCCCGAAAATATTATAATGGAAAGGAAAAGAATGACTTTCCGAATTTCGAGACAATGAGACAATGTAAATATTAACAACTAAATTACATCACCTGTTATAAATATATTTTGTCCATTGTAAAAGTCTTCAATTTTCGACATTTTTGTAAATTCTGAATAATTGGCTTTCCAAATAAATCTGTAATCAAAATTTGTTCTTAATATTTTTTATATCGTTTATAAGGTTGAATTTTCATTGCAAATTGGTACCTTTTTGAACACGTTTAGAACACTGAATTTTTCGAAATTGTGTTTAATTCTAGAAGAAAGAACCGGAACGGATGCACACCTATACACAATATATATATATATTTAAATCTATATTTCAGCGAAAATATATAATAATAAATTTTTTCATCTAGACTTGAATTTTTTAATATCAAAAGGAGAAAAAAGTGCTAAGATTGCACCATAATTGGTACATTTTTATACTGCTTTTTGTAATAACACCACTCACTTTTCTTTTATTTCAGGAACGTGATTTCTAGCTCTTACGAAAACGTGAACTGCACATGAAAATGACAATAGCTTTTAGTTAATGGTAAACATTTTTGAGTGGGGATGGACGAAATTGTTATTTATGAGTTAGTTAACAGATTCCAAATATTGGAGTCGATTTGTGTAAAATTACAATAAGTCTTATAGTATCAACTTTTATGTGTAAATTTTGATTTTTACATCCAATAATTAAAATGTTCAATTAATTATTAATTAAATTAAAAATTATAATGTAATGCTTTTGCTTCCTCATAAAGGAAATTTTGTAGTGGTGACAAAAGCTTACTATAGTTCTTCAAAGCTTATGTAAGTAGAAGAAAGATTCCTTTATTGAATTGATTGACCTAATGTAAGATTAATTCTTTTCAATTATTTTTTCAACTTCAAGTCTGATCTAAGAAAGTAAAAGGTTTCTTGTATCATAAAAAATTAAATAATCTAATATTAATACACATTATTGTTAAATATGAAACATGACATCAAATTTTCTATGGAAATAATTTCAAAATTTCTGTCTTAATTTTTCGAGGTTGAATTATTCAAATTTAATGCTTCGTCTATATGATATAACTTCACAGCTAATTTTAAATTTCAGTATGTGAATTACAATTTCAATCTGACGTCTTTGTTAAAGTAAAAGACCGAATGCCATGTGATAGTAAATTGCTTTGAAATGTTTCTCTTTTCTTCCATTAGGGCCCTCATATTGATTAATAAAGGTCATAAGTCGATGATTATTAACGATACACGACTATATTTATAAACATGAACAGAGGTGGTTTATAATTCTATGTTTTACTTTTTAAAGGAAGCATTCATCAACATTTGCAAAAAGTCATGACGTTTATACGTATGATTTCTCTGTTAATAAATCTTAATCTACATTATATTATATCTCGTGCAGAAATTTTGCAGTGACCATGGCCGGGTCCGATCGAACGGTACCCGATCAAGATTTAACACTGCTTCCAACCCGGCTCAGACCTGGCTCAGATCGAGGCGGTAATTTAGCGACATTTACCTAGAATAATATAAAGATTTGGGATTAAACAAGAAAGAGTTCTAAGAACACAATTCGATTTTCCATTTATTGTCGTAATAATATGTAGAATAACATTACAGATATATGTGTATGAAGTAGATGTTCGTGTATAATATGTATAGATACTTGACTTCATTTTTCATGTACAAATTCATAAAATTCATTCGCTATGATACAGGCTTTCGTAAATACTCATGTGTTCATCCATTCCGACTTAGAATAATTCAAATGATTAAAAAAATACAATCATTACACAAATAAATAACAAATACGAGTCTTATGCTGTTGAAAAAAATGCGCTAAAAATGAATGAGTTAAAATTGAATTTTCAGACTTTGATGGCTTTTTCAAAAATGAACTTTCCATCAAAAAATGAACGAATAATAGGTAAACACATTCATTTTTTTACTGTTTATTGAAATCAAAATTTATCGAGGATTGGCGAAAAATTTCAAGAACTCGCATTTGCATTACAAATCGATCTCTACATATATTAACATCTATTTGTTCAAATAAGACTTAATTTGTGATTTGCATCCTAAATCTATAAATCTGGATAAGATAATTTCTTCAAGAAAATTACCAGCCCTTAATAAACCAATGAAAAATGAAAAATATATAATGGGTCAATCAAGTTTTTACAGAAAATCGATCAAGCCATATTTTTCATTAACTTTGCTTTGAAAATCTTCAACATTAAGCGTCCATCGACTTTCAGGTACTAATTACTTTAGTTGCACATCATGCGCGTTAGATTATTGATTTTATGTATAACAGTTAAAAAATAAAAGACTAACATGACCAAATGACTTATATCCTAGAACAACTGAATACATCGAGAAAATCACTCTGCTCGTCCTTAGCCCCTTCTTTGGCACAAACGATTTGACTAAAAATGTCCAAATTGTACACGATTTTTTTTTGGAAATCTTTAATCAAAAATTTTATTTACATTTTTTATTGTTATCTAAATCGATGACGATAAAAGAAAACAAAACAGGATGCGCACTATTGCTATAGGCATGTTTCGATTCCGCGCAGAATTGCGTCAATGCCAATGAAGGAATTAAGAAAAATGATAATCTCAACAATTTCACACAAGTGCATTTAAAAAAGCTTCCGAAAAGTAATGCTGAAAATAGTAAAATCCGAATTTTACTACTTCAGCAGCATTTTCTTCAACAGTTCAGTCTAATTTTTATCATAACAGAATTCTTTATAGATCCTTCAAGTGGCGAATTCTTTATTTTGCTTAAAAAAATGTTTCCTTTTGCGACAAGCTTCCATTAGGATTGTTAATAAAAATTACATCTTATAAATAAAAAAAATGGATAAAATGAGAAGCAAATCCACCGAGATAAAAGTTCAACGACGCTCTTTGTAAAAAGATTTGTTTAGCGCATTTATATCTAACTCTACGTTACACACTCACGCATCGACGTCTTTAATCTCCTTCGGCAAACCCCTTGATTCCACAATCAGCACAGCCTAATTTCATTCCTTAATAATTCACAGCACAACAAAAATTACTATTAAAAGAAATCGAGCGCAATATATTTCATAAAGTAAAATTAATATTAAATAAAATTTCGACGAGACCTAATTTGATTTAGTCTTGATTGGTCTTGACGAAACAAAGCAAAAAGTACAAGGCGGAAGACACATCAGACATTTGAATTTTTACCGATTTCTAAAAATTCCTGAGGACTCTTTATTTCTTCATTGTTGCAATTTCATGGTTCTATGGACTAGAGGTGCGATAGGACGCTAGGCATATCAAAAATACAAGTATAGTTAGGTCATATTTCACCTACAATTAACTTAAATAAGTCAGGATTTTTTTCAAAAAATGTCATCCCTTTCATTCTTATGTTACTATTTAATTCTTGAGCTTGATAAACTCTTAAATATTGCCCCTCTTTAAAAGAAAACTTTGTCAATTTGTTACAACACATTTTAGAGCAAAAATAACATTTATACAATTAGCACCACCTTTTTCAGGAAGTCAACAGTGTTAGAATTTGTTTTAAAAAACGTCTAGAATAATCTCTTATCGATACTGATATATATATATTATACTTGAATTTCAATTTTACTTCTCCCTGAAAATCTTAAGTTCACCGAGAAAAAAAGTAAGTGAAGTTCGAAAATGTCGATTTACGCTTAATTAAAATTAATACTTCTTTTCTCTTAGTGTATCTTCAACAATTGCAGCACTTGATTGATATTTTGTGCATAGTGTACATATTTGTATTTATTTCATTTGTCAACAACAAAATAAATTTATAGGAGTCAAGAATTTCTCTCACAGAAGGACTTAAAAGGACTTCCTAATGGAAATGGTGCGATTATGAATATTCGTATTGGTTTGTCGTTGTATTTGTCGATGGTTTTGTATTACTGCCGTATCTATTATTACTATTTGTTATTTTAGTGGACGTTAAAGACAACATCCTAAGAGATTCAAGTTCCCCAGATAAAATTGATAAAATCATCTTTTGGTAATATTGAATGGTGGGAACATTGAAAATCTTAGGAGCCTTAGTTTACAGTTAGAAAAATAAGATCAGCAGGTAGATAGTTAGTTCATTAATGCAGAACTTAATCTGATTAGTCAAAAGATGTCGTTAGCGAGCTAAATTTACCACCCTCGTATATTAGGAAACAACTCTTCTTATTTTCTCTATGGCACAAAGCCAATGACCGTATGTATACGATACACCATCTACCTCAGGAAACATCTCATTTCATCAGTTCCGCTTCGCACGACGAAAATTGCTCACGAAGGTTGGCATTTGGCACCTGACTGAGAAGGACACCTACATTATTTCAAAGTCAATGCCAAGTTGATTAGTACCAACCATCTAGGTTCCTTAATCTCAAAGCGTTTCTTTCCGAAAGATTCAATAAAATCATCTCAAGGATCATTTCTAGTCATCATCTTTCTCGAATCTTAAAACTTTTGTGGCGCAGTTTAAATAAAATGTACACATATGTATAAAAGGAAAACTCTCGTAGAATTGCTTTCTTAGACTATTAGTAACTTCGATCGGAGAACAAAGACCTTTGAAGTTGATTAGGTTCTTTTGAATGAATCATGGAACTCACAGTGTTTCTACTCTCCTGAATTCATAGTGACAACATACATCTTTTAAAAAACTTAGATACTGTTTTTTGCTACACACTTACTTAGCGGCAGGTATTTTGTATCTAGTCCAGTATCTACAGAGTTATCAGAGTATTTTCTTTCAGAAGAGCCTCTATCCAGGATCACTCGACCATTTCCTCTGGATCACCTAATCAATAATTATTAGTCCTGGTCCTCGTCAATAGAACATAGGTGACCAATCATGTGGATTTTCGGGTGCAGTTATGGGTATGTATCCAACATTTTGAGTCGATGGTAGGCACTGGAAGCAATAATTTGCACCATTGTTATTGTCCCAATATTGAGTGCCTTTGACCTGAAACCTAACAGCAAATTCGAGCCTCTGACCAACGCGCAACGTGTGACAATAAAGAATGAAAGTGAACTTGTCGCTGAACCCGTCGCAGGAGTTAGGCACGTAGGTTGCTTGAAGGTCACTGTAACTCTTCCATGAATTCAAAGAGTATCTGATGTGGACTGATTTGTGGAAATCTAGATTGCATACACGAACGGTTCCTTTCATGCAGAGATTCATAACGTCAGTGACGAGGACGTTCTCTAAACAAACTCGTCGAACTCGTACAAAATCCAGGAAATTCGGAAGCCCTCCCGGCTGCTGAAAGAGCGGAACCAGCGTTCTGTCAGGTTTTGGAAGTACTGAGTTTGCTTGGTTGTTGTTCAAGTATCTAGCACTCCAGGATTGAATCCCAAAATTGATGGGACTTGGGTCTTTGTGGAAAACGACATCATCGTAGATTAGGTCTGAGTATGCAGAATTTGGAACCTTTGGGATCTCATCGAGGAAGGTCCGCACGTCTGCTAAATCAAGACCGAGGACATCAGCAAAGCGGACGATTTTTTTCCTACCAGGGGTACCGGGCGGAGTTTTGCCAGTTTTTAGCGAAGAACAACGCCTGACCCTATGAGGTCTCAGTGCTGCCGCTCCTTCTTCTTCTTCTTCTTCTTCTTCTTCTTCTTCCTCTGCGTGCTCTTCTGCTGAAGCTTCGAGTGCCTGTCGACAAATGTCGTCCTGATGTTCAAGGTCATTGGTTAAGTCTTCTATTATTTTAAGACTCTCAGTGCTGTTGTCTGGTCTACTGCTGAGAGTGGCTTCGTCATTGATCATCAACTTAGCCTCGCTCTTGACGTTTTGGCTGAAATTTATAATTCTGGCCCCTGAGGTTGATTCTATGGTTAAATCACCTGGAATCAAAGAAAATGATATTAAAGAAGAGCTCAAATTTGTTTTATAAAGTTTAGATATTGGGTATATTTATTTTTAGATATATTTAATATACCTCACCTGGTATATTAATCGTGCTACTGTAGGTCGAGTGATCAGTCTCCGTATCGCTGGATTCGTTGATAGATTTAAGATTCTCATCGTCCTTTTCCTTGACTAAGTGATCTACTTCATTTTCGAAACAAGTCTTAACCTCATCTTTTAGTTCATGCTGCATCGTTTCCTCTGGTTCCAAAGTACTATTAGCAAAGTCCAAAACATCCACGCCCAGATCCTCATTTTCGTCATATGGTTCTATTCTCCTCGCCAATTCGTCATCATCACTAATATCCAGTTTGCTTGTTTGGCCTGGCAATTCCGAGTCAGAATGCGACTTCGGAACCCGACTCTGAGAATTGTTGAAAAGATCAATCCTAACAGAACTTTCCGACAAAGTACTGTCGTCGAATGTGCTCCAAAGTGAATCACGAGAAGTGGTGTCTAATGAACTCCTCCCATTGGAAGACTCATCAGTACTTCCTACAACATCAGATCGTACTCTTGGTATCTCAATTTTATCATTGTGCAAGGAGGAACTGGACTCGGATATATCTTCCTGACTTTTGGTCGTTTTCTCTTTCTTGGTCAAATCTAGTTTTTGTCGAAAGAGTCTAATCATTTCAGCCTCGCTTCCATTTGAAAGGGTCGATACTCCTTCGCTTTCAGAGGTGGTAACCGGATCGAAGTAAACATCCTTCTTCTTTTCTCCATCAGAAGATAGAGGATCGAAGTATATTTCAGATTCATCGCTTTCTGGAGTATTTGCAGCGATCGGAGAAGCAAAAGTTCCATCAGATCCAGAATCCAAATTGTTCCCAGGAGATCTTGGTCCTTCTGGAGGACTGTGAGAGGTATCATGATTGATAATTTTGTGAGACTGTGGATTAACTAGAAGGTGGGCTAGTTCTGCGGCAGTGGCTTCTTCGGCTGGAGAACCTATTCCGTTTTCTTCGAGTTCTCCCTCCAAATCGTAGAAGAGATCTGATTCTGGACTGTGACGTGGTTGATGATCTAGGACTCCATTTACGTTGTTGGAAGTATGGGTGGCACTTATTCCGTTTTTAGTAGTGGAAGAATGAAGCCAGGAGGTTTCATTTGGTTTGAACAAGTTCAGATTGTCCTGGCTGCCGTTTTCACTACCCAGGGAGGTCAGTCGTCGGTGAAGACGCCTGGCGAAGGCTTCAGCTCTGCCTCGACAACTGCTGGGGAAGAGAGAACTCACTAAGCCACATGCAGGTCCACCGCCGTGGGTGCTTCCAGCTGAGTCGGTGCTGCCCATCGCCAGGACCGACCCCGTAGTCGTCTCGCCGCGACTGGCTGGTGAAGTCGAGGTCGGTGATGATTCCTCTGGTTCCCTCCTCCCGTTGCCCGCCTGCAATCAAATCAAAGAGATTTAATTTCGCACAAAAGCTGTGCAATAATTTGCAATAACGTGCACATTATGTCGGGGACGAAACCATTCAAACCGGATCGGAGAAAAATTTATCTGTTTTGTAAAAATTCAAAACAGACTAAGTTATAGATTTCTATAAATAAGTTTTGAAAAAACAGTGGCGTCTTCAATTCGCGATGAAAATAAACTGCTGCCCAGCTGCTGGACTCAAATCAAAAGCAAAATATAGTAATAGCTCCAGTAAACTTTTATTTTGCATATTTGTTAACAAAGGATATGTCTTTGTTTTCGATTATAAAAGGAGCTAAAGAGAAAGAGAGAGAGTGATCCACTTTAATCTCAATTAAACTTGACACTAATCCAAGATTGTGATAATCTCAAGTAATTCAAAAACATGCGACATATCAGTATTCTCGATTGATATAAGGCTATATGGTTTCGTTGAGTTTGGTTTAGAAAATAGGCATAGAAAATCTGATCAGAACATTACTTTAATATTCAGGACAAATTTTCTAAAATATTCTCAAATAAATAATTTTTAATCGAGTTAAAAGAATAATCTTCCATTTTACCATGCGAATCGTGATTACGTCATAATTACTTTTGGCGCCGGTCACGTATGGTATCGATTAAAAGCAATAAGCGTAAAAGTTCGGATAATACTGCATCTTATTTGAGATGAAGTCAAATTCACTGACCTTGTTTACGACCATAATGAACTCGTAATTAACAATGAAGTACTAGCTTAAAAAACTACGTCAACTGTTTTATCTCCTAAATTCCACCATGATATAATAATTAAGCATGCCAAGTGAGTCACGATTGTAAAAAATATAAACACTGCATCAAGAGATATTTTAGCGAATAAAAACTCTAACTCATGAAACGGCGCTTAGATAATTCACACTCGACATGCTTTAATTAGTGCAGTTATAGCCTTTGACTGATAATTACAAAAATCTTCCATGACCTCTAAAAATTCGAAAGTTATTTAAAGACATCTTCTCTGTGATAAGAGCGATTATTTGAAAACATTCGTATATTATTTTCATGAATCGTAATAGATATGCTTTTATTTATAATCTCCAGTCAATACCGGGTTTTCAGATTTTAATTCGGATTTCAGATAAAAATTATTCTTGAGCTTAAATGTTTCCTTATGATATGCTCTATATTTATTATACTTTGAAGTCCTTTTTTTAAATATAGTATCTTGTCAAAAAACAGATAAAATAGTTATGAACACATCTGGGAATTAATATTTGCAAGTGTGTTTGCCGAGCGAAAACTAAAATGGAAGGATTAAAAAATATTAATCGTAAATCCAGAGTGACTTCATATGTCACGTAAAAGGCCAATAGACTCTGAGTAAAATCTCAATTTACGTAACGATTATCTATTACTAACGACTAGACTCACGATAGACAGTCGAATGAGTATTTGTGAACACACGCCGTTCGTACTTGTTTCCGCTTTACAGGCATTAAAAGATAAACAGCCTTGATGAAATAATGTCAGTGATGTGCATTCATCTTTTACATGAGATCGGAATTTAATTGACTGGAAAATCGAATAATCTTCTTGATTTACAAGCAAAGATTATTATACCTTCTTATATTATGATGTTTATATGTTGAAAGTATTTTATGTTGCACACATTTTTTCTCTGACATATCATTATTAATTTTTCACTTATACATGTGATACTTGGTATAAATTTTTGGCATTGTAATTTATGCTTCAAGTACATTTTCTGTTTATGCGTAGCAAGTTGATCACGTGTTCGTGAAAATCTGAAAATACGTCTATCTGCATGGCATTGCCGACTACTTGAAAGAGGAATTCATTCGAACTTCCAGCCGTTTTAATTTTATCTTTCAACGTGATCCGGTCGTCTATTTCAGTACGTCCGTTAACCGGGTTGTTGTATATACGTAGGCTATAACGCATTTGTTTAAACTAACAATAAGATAGTACATAAACTTTATTAAAAGAAAAAGAAAAAAAATGAGGAAACTTTTGTTATCGAAATTGGAAATAGTTAAATAATTATAAGGATAATTTTTCTCTTTTATGTGTAAATCGGGCTTTATGACATTAGTACAAACAAACTAGTGACATGGCTGATAATGTCCAAAGCCTTGTAAGGAGGTTATCTCTTAGAAGATGAGACCGAGAGATTTTTTCACCTCGTTTCTCCCTTGTGCCCATTCGATTTTTTATTCGCACTTATATAAGCGCGTGCTTAGATTTTGTATCATTGCAAATATGCGTAATTCATCACTCCAATGAAACGTGAACACAATTTTCTGAGGATCAAGGAATATTGTGTTTAATTTATGAAGTTTGTGAAACTGATAAACAATATTTCAAGGTCAGTTCATCTATTTAGAAAAAAAGCACCAACAACAGGACGCGTTCATCTTTTTGCAAACCAGTTTGCGGACTGCACTTGCCAAAAATAAAATAAAGCAGAACACCACCGCAAATTTATATTTAGATCCAATGAGAATATTGTGAAAGTACATAAGTGTTTTTTTGAGGGCCTTTTATATATTCAAAAGATTATGAAATACCTGGAAGTATTAAAAAAACTTCAAACTTATTTCTGCAAAATGCAATCATTTGTTTTACAAGTATTTTTTAAATTTCGAATTTTAGGCTTTCAAAACGGAAATTTGTACAATCTCTGATTTTTTTTTAATTCTCTAAACCTTATGCAACTGATCTTCAATATTGAAAGAAAAAAGTGCTTAGATGAATTCTGCAGGAGAGTCTCTATAGTTGACATTTAAAGATCGATGTGGCCAAAATTTGTTGGCAAACTTGCTAAGTTATACTTGCTGTTTACTTAGGCAAAAATATATTAGGATGAGCTTATTTGTGGATGAGTAGCAGTATAAGTGTGGATTTGTTTTTAATAAAGTGTGTCACGAGGTTAAAAGCACCCAAAAAATGTCATGCAAGTCATCAGACTCTTTGGTTCCGAAAAAATATTTAAGTAATTCATGAGATATCGATTACATCATATTATTCTTCAGATTTCAGAAAACAAATATATAATATATATGAAGAGGAAAAAAATGTAAAGCCTAAAGTTTGCATTAATTAGTAGCAATTTCAAGGGCTTTCATTTTAACTTGGAATAAAAATCAATTGCATATTCTGTACTTGAAAATAAGTTTGTAGTCTTAATTGTGAATCCCAAAAAGACTCTCAGGAACAGTTCTGAAGAGTTCTGAACGTTCAAATGAACGAATTTTTGTATTGATTGTATTTGTAACTATAAAAAGTTTTTAAATATTGATTCATTTACATTGAAAATAATAAAGAATTAAATAAACTTGTAATCCTGATTGTTATTTTTAGTTGGCACAATATTTCTGGATAAAATATAATTTGAAAAAAATATTTCGTTCATTTGAACGTTCGAAATTATTCACATGTTCAGGAACTGAAGACGTAAGGAAAATGCATATTTATGTCGATGAATTAAAGACTGACAAAATGTACACAGATTGTTGGAGACAATTATACCTCGAAAATAACCGAAGATATTAGGTAATTAGTGATGTATCAGAAAAGAATTTTTTTAAGTACATATAAATTCAATGTAATCTACGTAAATAGATTACTTTTGACCACATGTCAAAGGCGATTATCGAATTAAAAGCCATTCGCATTGCATATTAAAACATGAGCCAATTAGACAGAGAAAAAGTCATTAGTCATCGAAAGTTTCCTAGTCTGTCATCGACTTCAGGATATATGTCAAAAGTTTTCAAATATTTCATAAACTTTGTTTAAAATTTGAAATTCTTTTCATGAAGAATTCTAAAACAGTTTTCGAAACTTTTCTTGGTCAAGATGTTGAGAGTCAATGAAAATTTCGAAAACTGTTTTAGAATTCTTCACGAAAAGTACTTCAGATTTTCAAAAAGGTTTATGAAATATTTGAAAAATTTCTTAAAGTCGATAATGGTCAATAAAGCTTTCGATTCTGATTTCTTCCGTATGGTTTATTTGCAGACTTACTGAATTGTTTCAACTTGGGTTACTCTGCTTACTACGTTGTCCTTAATTTTCATTTAAATCACTACTTAAATACAATGCAGCGGAAGTAATTGAAAGGGTTCATCAAGAGAGAAGAAAAGCTTTCCAACAATAAGACATTATCGCGGAAGCAACTAATAATTGTAATCAATTTTAAATTTACACTTAAAAAAATGGTACTTAAGGTTCCTTCTGGAGGCAGGTTTTAGTTATTTTAATTGATTTAATCAAGTTTTTTGTGGAAGTAAGAAAAAGCGAGATCATGCAAAAAATTTCTCACAAAGTGTATATGTACAATAATGTCAACACCAATTTAAGTCTCCCTTGAACTAAACTATAAGGTTAATAATAGATCTTCATTTACGCATGCATAAACGTGCGTGAATTACATATGACTTGTAACTTGCAATTTTGCATTTAGAATCTAAACACGTTTTCATGATAAATAAATTTCAAACAAAGCACTTGTTCCAAAACAATTAGCAAATTATGAAGACTATAATTGAATAATAATTGCGGTAATCAGTGGGACCCTCTTTCAATGATCCATTTATCGCTGCACTGCTTTTGGCGCAATAAAATGATCTTGGCGCTTAATTATCGAACACGGATAATTTATCAACATTCCGATTCTTAAAATAAAGTCGTATCTTGAATTCCAGACCAGTGATTTGAATTGATTAGAAATCAGGAAGTCGAAAGTGACATCTCTGATTACATGATTGAATCTTTTCCTTATGGTTTTTTTACATACTCAAAAAAATTATTTGCTTTTAAAAGTCAAACAAAAATGAAGAACCATAATGCAAACTTTCAATAATTCATACACGTCTTCTTGAAATGACATGTTAATACAAGCTTCAATCTTCCTTGACAAAAATAGACAGTCTCTATCATCACTCTTAAAATCTTTCGAACTGAAAGTTGAGAAACGAAAACTGAAAAAAAAATGTTAAACCTATAACAGAAATTTACATGCAGTACTAATAATTAATTTTAGACATCAATCCTCAAGGCTCTTCACAATATATTCACTGATAGCTTACAAACTATACATTATTAACGATAACGTATTTTCTATAGTAAAAGTCTCGCGAAATTATTAATAATTCGCGATTATTGACAATAATGCTTGTACGATACTGAAGAAAGGCGAACCTAACAATGCGGGGTTATCTCTGTATTCTTTAAGAGATTCGAGGGAAGTATTCCGGAGCTTAAATGAATAAAAAAAATAGATTAGAAATGAGTCAGAAAATCTATCTTATTGAGAAATAATGTACTTTTACAATTAATTTTTTAATTAAAGTACTCTCTAAAACTGAATCAGTCAAATTTTCAGTCATCTTCACTAAACTACTAAAAATTTCAGTGATTCAAGTTTAGAGAGTAAATAAAAACGATGTTTTGGAATTAATCTTTAAAAAATGCTGTCTTACTTTCAGAAAGTGGTAGACGTTAACTACATATAAAAAATACTATAAAATACACGCTCTTAGGTGTTCGAGATTTCTCCGTGCATGGATATTAATAATAATATGTTTTAAGTCGACCGGACATCTCGGAGGAGCATATTATCAATATTCGCATTATAGCCCACTCACAACATCTGCTCCATAACAATAAATCTAGTTGTGCTTGAGAAGAATATCGACACTCGTATATCTTAGTGGCAGAGAAAGAGTTCGTCATTCATACTGAAATGCATAAGTCGAGAGGGTGCAGTAACCCAGTGACACGTGAGAGCTTCTATCAATCATTACTGATTGTCAGTCTCTCATACGAGCATATTGCATTTTTGCATCCTTGCAGGAAGCGTCTACAAAAGTAGATTAAGTACGATCATAACATTTCCATGACCACACTTCAGTGTTAATAAGACAATATTTTATCGTTGTACAATAATCTATCTTCGTCTCGGATTTTCAAGTGCAGCGTTTATATTTTAAAGCTTTTCAAAGTTGAAATTGATCTTTCTTTATGCGGACGAGCTTCAAGAACTCATTTTTCAGAAATAACCCGATAAAAAATGTCAATGTATAAACGTTACGATTCGTTTATAAAGTTTCTTTGGAATGTCTCCATAGAAAAATATCGAGCTTTTTGATATTAAATTCAGATTTTAGAAAGCATCTAGCGGATTTTATTTTCGTGTCAAAAAATTCTACGGTGTAAGTAGCATGAGTAAGAATTGTATTTTTTCTTGAACAAGTGAAGCAGGAATATAAGTTATTATGCAGCACCGAGACTGACTGAAGTCTGAGTTCAGTTTCTGTGTCAAGGTGTTCCAGGAATGAAAGAGTCAAGACGACCTTCTCTATCGAAAAACAGATAAAAATCTCTTATCATTTTACAGGTGAATGACCCAGGATTATCATATGGATCTTATTCATTGAATAAAATTAATTCGGATCGTCTTCATTGAAATTGCTTTAAATATGCAAAAACGCCCTGGAATCTGCAATTAGCAACAGCTGGAAAACTCTCAACACAGACACTGCTATTATTTATATATATCGCGATGAATTAGTTCAGGACCAATATTTATTCAATGTTATCGTCCTCTTCTGTTTATGTTGATTCACTCTTGATATGTATTATGCAGCAAACTGATAAAAGTCATGATTTATGTGAAAAAAGCAGTCATTTTTAGATGTATATGATAAGCTGACATTCAAACTTTTCGAGTAGAAAACTGTTTTCATCAATGATTGATGTTATCAGAGAAAAATTATGAGATTGAAGAAAATTGCGTACGTGCAGATAGTACACATATTTAAAGTAAACAAATTGCAATAATTGAATATAAGATGTTAAATGAAAATATTGAAATAAGTAAATATTTCAATATATACTTGGATTTTGATATAAGACAAATAAATGGAATACACAAAAGTCTATGATCGATATTCTTATAATAGTTAATGCGTAAATGGTATGTAGTATACGTTACTTAAGAAGAATGAGAATAATCGAGAATAATATTGATAATCGAATCTCCTAGTTGCCGCCTGACTGTCTCGAGCTTCACGTGAACTTTGCGTGATTCTCAAATCGACAAAAAATATACATACTACATGAAATTTATACAAATATATACATATGGAAATGGGAAACTAAATTTGGTCGAGACGCCGTTATCGTTAGAAAATTATGTAAGCATCAAACCGGAATCTGATGGAATGCAGGTCCTCGATGCATCGCTCATTTAAATCACCCATTCAGGCTACCAGTTTTTTTATTAAGATCGGATTCTATTTATAAATAAAAAAAAAACACAAAACTGCACAATACTTCTTAATAGATCAACAAGTTTTACGTTGATTGATTATTATTCGAGTGATTTATCATCTCTTTGAAATTCAGAAAAATAACAGATATAATTAATTCTGGGGTGGAGTAAAAACTATTCAGAATACATAAATGGAAATAATTGTTACTTTTAAAGAAATGATTGGACACACGGAGAAAACTGGATATTAAATCTATGGGACGATTATCTAAATATTTAGATATAATATCTTGATATTAAAACTTAATATCCAGAGATTAAAATATTGGATGTTAGAATATCTAGATATTATGGTTTAATATCCAGTTTTCTCCGTGTATTTGGAATTCGAAATAAATCAATAATAATATTCGAAAAATGAAATTTTCTATCAAAGAATATTATGTATTCCTAAATGAATGTACTTGAATTTGTCTTGTGAGTAAATAAAAGGCGAATTTACTATTGAGTGTCCATTCATTTGCTCCGCCGGTGTCTTCGGCTGAAAGGTCATCGAAACCTCTTCCGTTTGTGTCATTTCAGTAATCTCGTTCTAAAATTCTTGCTCTGCCCTCATCAGAACAAAAATCAGTAAATTTCCTTATCAATCAGCCAATGGTCTCATCAATTTCAGCTATTGTCCAGACTTATCATATCCAAAATCGATCTTGACTCTCTCAGGGAAATCCCGTCCTTTCATCTTCGGCTCCACTTGTTTAATTCCACTCTCATTCGTCAAAAATTCGCAAAAATGAAGATCAACCCGCCAGAGCCCTTTCTTGTATCCAAGTTTCGCGTACTTCCAAAAATAGTATTAAAAATAAAGACCCGATTTCTCTTCGGTCTGACATGTTTGGAAGTCGACAAAACCGGTGTAACTCATAAAAGACGACTATTCGAAGCACTTGAGGATCTAAAAATACCCTCTAGATTTTTCTTTCTGTTTATAAACTTTGTACCTTGAAAACTGTTCCACACTATAATAATCACGTTAATCTTGGATAAATTTGTCACTTCTAGAGTTATGAATATACAAGAAAGTGTCACACTTTAATTTAATTCGCTGCAGTCTTTTTATAGATGAAAATTGATGCACTTTTTGGGAAAAGTTCGCATGAAAGGTAGACGGTTCACATTGTGAAGTGGTGCGGTGTAAAAAGAAAAATTGTGAATGAAAAGTACGCTTTTGAGAAATATGATGTGGCATCAACGACCCACTGAGACCGGCCGGCTTACACACACTGAATTCCAACTGGTCGAGCTAGTAGGTGATTCGTGATTCAGGATCCCTACCCTGTAGCATGAAATCGAACTGTACAGTGCACATACAAGGGAGAGATAAGTACTCAAGTTTACCTATATATATATATATATATATATAGTATAAATGTTTTTGATTATTCTTCAATAGCAGGATCGAACCAAGAGTTAAAAAGATCTGGGAGTTCTCGACGTCAGCATGAGAGCTCGTGCTTGTATTTTTTAATCTCCCTCGAGAGGCGCAAAGAATTCATAACGTGGAAAAAATTGGTAAAGAGTCCTGGATGCAGTGAGCGTCTTCAGATTTGTTTTGGACTCTTTTTCTTGCAACCGGCAGAAAAAGAATTTGAAAGAGAAGGAAAATTACTGTTTGTTTCGAAAGAAGGCAGCTTACAAAATTTTTTATGCTACTGTAATTGAAGTACTCGAGAAAAAAGTATCCCAATATTCGAAGAAACATTTAAAAGTGCAGTGATTATTGCGAGATTCGCAAATTATCTGGGAGAGTAAATATTTTCATTTAAAATTGATGTGTCTGTTTTAATTTCATTCATGGTTCATTATTTTTAGACTAGATATATTTATGTCATGTGGCTATTGTGAATTTTTCGATTAATCTTCACGAGGACCTTTAAATTTGCAAATTAAGGTTTCCTAATCTACTGGCATAATGCGACACATGCGATACTAAAATTAATTCTGATCTTGATTATTATCTTTCAAAATGACTTATAATTCTATATTTATATCTGGAGAATTAATAAAATTCTTATATACTCACATTTTTAAAATTTGCAGTGCTCATTTTTATTTCATTTACAACAGCTGAGCAACGATATCCCGAGAATCTAGACTGTAAATGTAGGTCGAGAAAATTAACGTCTAGTGTTGAACACATGAATCTCGAGGTCCCAAACCTACATACGTGTTCAAAATATATTTAGGATTTAGGAACAAATGGAAAAGAGAACGACAGTAATAAAAACCTCAAGACTATATGATTCTCAATTATTTTCCTCTTAATAATTTCGTTGTTTATGACTCAGAGGCCAAAGTTCTAAAATTTGTATGGTTTCAAAGTATAAGTTAAACCCCGATCATTATATATATTTTTATAATTTATTTAAAAACACGTTTATAGTTTTATTTTCTCTTAACGACTATTACCTTACATAATATGTATCAATATTCTTGTAATTTAGTCTAAGCTAAAAGTATGCCTATGTTGATGTGTATGCTAATATAAGAAAGTGCGACATTAGCCGCAGTCTTAGGACTTCGTCTACGTTAACGTTGGCGTAGGTCGGGTATACAGTTATAAGCTGAGAAGCTGGTGTAGGCGTATCGTATCTTTTTCCAGACACGGAGAGAGCTAGGCGAGTGAGACAGAGGCGTGAAAGAAAAAGAGACCACTGATAAGATCCTCACCGCCCTCACGTTACAAAATCTAAATTTAGGAATAATGACAATAACATTTTCATGATCCGATTACATATCATGAATTCAAGAACCTTGTTCTTATCTCAAGGTTCGATTAAAAACTGTTTTTACGAATTGATTTGTTAGAGTCGCATCTCTTCAAGATTCACCTCCTTTGGATTTTTTCAAATCCTTTGAATGATATTTAAGTTTTTTCAATTCTTTTGAAGTTCTTAGTATGTATTCTGTTGAAGCTCTTTGAATTTTGAAATCGTTTGAAATTTATGGAAATATTTAATTCATCAAATAATTGTCAGCAGGGTGTCTATATAGTGATCGTAGGGAATTGGAAATTCCCGGATTTTTCCCGGTTTCCCAGTTTGATTGTGTTGAAAAGTAAAATATTTGGTCCTTGAATTCTTTGACTTTTGTGAATAGATTTCTTATTATCTTGCGCTTTTGGAATAAATAAAAAATTTAAATGTACATCAATTAAAATTCAAAAGCTAGTTTAATTTGAACACCTTGAAGTTAATGAAGGCTTTCTAATTTTGAAATTCAACCAAGTTTTTGTTAATAATTTTAATTCTCGAATAAAATAAATTCTGAACTCACGTAATCAAGTGAAGAAGTTATCATTGTCGGATGCTGGCTTTTTCGAATAAGATTTGAAGCACAAGATTTTTTTTCGCGATCTCGAGATTCAAAGGTTTAAAGACATGGATCAGACTAAGTAAAAATGACAGATATTGTTTAGAAATTCTTATATATGTCAATATAGTCGTATGATTCTAGATAATAAAAAACACAATTTTTTAAGATAATGATTAAAATTGACTCTTTTTATAGAAACAATTCGAATTTAAGCAGCTAGATTTAAACATATTTACTATCCTATATAAGAATATTACTATATTATAAGAGGCCATCGGTCACTGATCAATTCAGAGGACAAAAAATAGACATTTTTTTGAAAAGGCTTATCTGACTAGAGTGCTTTTCCATCAACTTTGAATAAATTAATTTAATTAAAGTGTAAACATCATTCTTGATCCTCAAGCTAATTGACAGAAAAAGTAGCAAATACAACACAGTATATATTTGAAAAAAATGAGACATTCCGCCACTTTTATCATTGTAATTATTATCACTTGAGATTATAATTTCAAGAAACTTCTATCCTGTACAAAACTATATCCCTTGAAATGCTATTATAAACCAAGGATATCACATGAAGAGCACGTGTTGCTTCAAGCAGTAAAGATAATTCGCTGCGTATATTTAGGCTTGCACAGAAATGAAGTACGATATCGACATTTATGTTCCACGCTATTGTTATTATTAGGATAAATATCATCTGCAATCATTTTATAAATTTTTATAAACAGTACCCCTTATAGTGGATAAATTTTCCACTCACTGTTTGCGCTTTTCAATCATGAAGGAAATTGGAAAACATTTTTATATAATTTGAAATTGTTCAAACCGATCAGTTAATTAATAAGTCATGGATTAATAAAGAATTTTAATGCTTTTCCCTCGGCTTTTTCTCAAACATATTTCAATCTTATCTTATACGTTTACTTTGCCTTTTCTGCAAAAATATATCGAAAAATTGCTGGTATTTGTTGTTTCATCAATTGTGCATAAAGAGTGTAGTGGTATGAAAAAAGAGAAGGAAATTACAAATAACGCAGTTTGAGACAGAGTGACCTAATGTTCTTAATAATCAATCAATATAATTACCAGTATAATAAGAGGAGTCTCATCATCGCAAACCTCTGAACTAAGTTTTTTTATGGTTCCTGCGTACATTGATTAACACTCATAAACATTTGAATCTTAATATTATTAAAACTTATCTTCCGTTAGGGAGATTGAAACTCAAAATACATCAAAACAAGTGTTTGGCTGAATTCTCTTTAAAAATAGTTTTCTCTCTTCAAAATTTCATTGTTATATGATGAAAATGCGAAACATTAAAACATTGACAAAAAATGTTACGTGAAGATGAAATCTAAAGTATGTTTGCAATGAGGTCGAAGTAGATATAGAGAGTACGAATCTATTATTCAATTGAAGGTATTCTTCCTACAAGCGATTACCGGGAGATAAAGCTTTGCGAAGGGAAGTATAACGATAATTTGCTTATGTTTATTACTTTCTTCGGCCTCAGAGCTCTGTATATGTCTTCGAGAGCATGAATTATAAAAGCATTTGAAAGCATTCACAAGTGAGAGAACAACGAGCCGCGAATAAACGTATATGTAAGTCATTGTCCGCTCGAAGCTTTTATCAACTGTAGAGGAAGCATCCAGAAACGTATTTATTACCATCAATTCTTTAACGGTTTCTTGAAGATAGTGTACAAAACTTGCATGTAACTGAATTCCCTGCGCAATACATACATTATTTAAATTCCGCGCTTTTTTATAACTGTAAAATAGATTTTCGTAATATGTACATATATGTATTATCAGATAATATGCCAAGAGTGCAAAAGGCACCTTTAAATTGTGTAAAATCGTAAATCAATCGTGATTTTATGAATATTTCAATGACCTTATCAGCCACCTTGAACTTTGGCATCGGAAATTTCATGAGGATGACCGCCATAAAAAATACTGAATCTTCTTTTGCAAAGTCGCCCCTGAGGACACCCACACAGTTGATTGAGTGTACATAGGTGAAAAGTTATCCATGTAAAATGCAAGTAACTGACTGAACAACTTGAGTTCCTTGCATTCATGTTTGTCATGCTCCAGACTTGTCAGAGCAGGGACGAATCCAGGGACGCAATTTTTTAAAAGAGGAGTTAATTACATCACTCCTACTTCTCTCTTCAAACAATAAGTTTAAAGTTAATTAGTTAGGTAGATTGAATTTATAATAAGAAGTAGCAGAACTTTACTATTTCATGTTTATTCTACTGCTGAAATTAAATGTGGTACCCTCGTTGGATCCGCGCCTGATGTGTCGGAGTAACTGAGACTTATGATAAACTGCAGGCTGGGACTTGATTTCAATAACACTCAAATAGGTGGGCGACTATCTTAAAGAACTGCATTTAATTCAGAGGCGAATTGGAATGCGAAAGCAGCCCGGGAAAAATGATTGAAACCAGCCCGCCTATATTTGAAATGTCTATAAAATATAGAGCACAAAGATCTAATAGCAAAAAATGTTTGCAAGATCTAATATAAGTAGAGTTTTATTAGATCTTTAGGGAGTTAATCGAAGCTGTCAATTGACCTTTCACTGTGGATCCGTTTATAGATTCCTCGTGAAAGATGCCAATGAATCATGAACCAAGAAAAGCAACAAGAAAGCAAAAAAAAACAGTGAGTCCTTGCCAAGATGAGATGGAAATAGTCTTGAGTTAATTTTCTTTAACTCCTCTCTCTGAATTCTTTCCATATCCTATAAAAACTCATTCATCTCTTTTTATCATTTTCATAACAACACTCCTCTATTCAGATATTAAAATGCGCGCGATTTCTTCCAAACTTGAAACATTCAAAACAAGCACAAGAAATCATACTCATAATTATACTCAGACTAAAAATAATTGCAGGATATGCTCATGTGATTCAACTGTAACAAAATGCATTTCTCTTCCTCCTGAATGGCTTTTTCTAAGGATCACTGAACTTTTCTTCTCGCTCATTAAACATGATAATTTTTTCTGTAGAAGTGAACCCTCAGGTAGTTTAGTATATTTAACATTATACAATGAAGTCATTTTCGGTTTGTCTTTTAAATTCCTCTAATTTTAAAAACCTTGTTTTCGTCTTCAGAGAATCTGGAGAAAAGAAAAGTCAATGTACGATTTACGGAGGTCTTGATTTTATCACAAAAGAGAGCAATTTCATTCTGGAAGAAAATGAAAGTGAGAAGAGCTATCCTTTTACAGCGTCTGGAACTTTTCTCCAGACGGTATTGGCGAAGTTGCATGAGAAAGAATCAAGGTTTTTTTAATCTTCGATAAGGTGCAATCTATTTTTGATACCTTAAGTGCCTTTTGAAGTACTAATTCATTTATGTATATGTATGCACATATTACAATTGCAGCCTTTTTATTGAATAAAAAAATACAGATTTGTCATCTAAAGATATGTTTTTTAACTTTTAATAATGTAAATAACGCATAAGTGATGACTTTATAGGCGTAAATATATAATTCGTTGAAGGAAGACTAATGCGAGCAATTGAAGAGCAATTGAAATGCTCGCCTCTAGAGTATGCTTATTATCGTGGTAAAACTGACGTAATCCCACGAACTGAACTGCCTGGACTGGAAAGTGAAAGATCGAAGAGCCATACAATTCCTACTATATCTCATGTAGTCACCTAAGATTGTAAATCTTGAGCTGTTTCAAGTTATATACTTAAGTCTTCCTGGTCGTCTATCTATTTAAGCAGCCTATATTTCGAAAATCATGTCACGTATAAAAGCCGAGCTCAAAACGTCCAAACTATCAAATACCACAAACGGTAAACATTTATACGATCATAAATTGATTGACTGTATCCTTAACACCCATTCTAGGTATATGCCAATGTCAAAGGTAGATATAAAATACTTCAAGGAAGACTATACAATATTATCTAATTGTAAGAAAAATATTATATTCTCATTAATATGCACGCTCATTTGAGAAAAACGATAATCTATAAAAACTGCAACTGAGCTTATCATATTTATCGTCATTAAGCTCTGTAAACATGACCAGAGTCCAACCAAGTTTTGTCTTTCAGGAAAGACAAAAAAATTATTTAAAAAACAAGATAATGTAAAAAAAATTATATGTATATTATCATTCAAGTCTGAGATATATGGTACCTAAATAGGTGGGCAGGCCCCGGGCCTCCGTAGTCCCCGCATGCAATCTCAGGATTGTTATCATGTTAAACCTGAATGTCATTCTTCGGATCACACGTGACCTGAAACCTGTCAGATCTGTTGCTTGATCTTTAATTCATGCGCTTCCTCTTGTTAAGCCAATTTTTGGAATTATTTGACAATTTGCAAAATAGAAGAACGTAGAAGCAGATACGAAAAATTAGAACCTTTAGGGCACCTTATCTCTCAAAAATTCTCTGATAGTCTTCATGACAAATTTTAACAGACATGTGCCTAGCGCAGTTTGGAATATTTGAAATATTTGAAAAAAATTGTATGTAGTTATACTATTTAAACGAGTGTCATATCGAGCGACATGACACGTGTTTAGTACATGACAGGATCAAGATAAATGTCATGTTCTGAAAGAGAGAAAACGTTACCCTGAACATTCATCCAAAGACTTAATTACGATGAGAAAAAAATACTTGGAAATCAATAAATATACTTTTGAATCAATAAATTTCTTACAAAAGCAGATATTTTATTGATTCAAATGTATATACTTTAAAATGTATAATATCACAATTGTATGGAAATGATTAATTCTTCTTTCATTAAAAACTCATTTGAATCAATAAAATATCTGCTTTTGGAAGAGATTTATTGATTCAAAAGTATATTTATTGATTTTCGAGTATTTTTCTCTCAGTGCACTTACATATAAAAATATAACATGTGTTTCATATGTGAATGTAAATTCAAGTAAGTCTTTCTATTTAAAAATAAAATTCTGATGAATCCTCACGTGTTCGAGCGTCCATTGTCTTCAAAAGACTTTGGCCCTTACCCAATTGTTTCGTAAACTTTCCATTTCTATCATATTTCATATATCGAACACATTTCTTGAATATAAATAATATACACTGAAAAAAATAAGCATTGAATCAAGAAAACGATCAAAAGGCCATAACGGAAAATCTTAATTGACTCTATAGGCAAAAATAAAATTCAAAAACTTCCTAAACAATGTGTCAAAACTTCTCATGCCAAAAGTTATCATGAGTACTACAGACTAGACACATTCGTGAAAATCATATAAAGATATAAAATTGTACAGGATATATGTTCAGAAGGATGGTTAATCTCATGCCCTCTTTATCTTGCTAGGCTTCTCTTTCCTAAAATAAAACAAAAGATTTGACCTGAGACCTATCAAGAGCATGAGTTAAGTTTGGGGAAATAGATAACCAATATATTTATACAAATCCGGCAAATGATTAAAATTCTATTTTACTGTTAAAAATCCACCTCTTATTAAAGTTTCGAAAGGTAGCTAATTTATGTAACATGAAAGAAAGTGTATCCCCTCTTTTAAAAAAAATTGAAGTCTATTTCAATGATTTCAGTCATTCATCAAATCAAGCCATTTTATAGTATGTATTAAATTAGAATCTGTTTTTCAACTCGTCTCCAACCTGTCGGTTGCAGTTATATATTGTCAGCGATATTATTATTTGCCATTAATATACGTATTGAAATGTGATAATTAAACCTTAAGATAAGTAAAGGTGAAGCTGACATTCAGCTTCCATTCTTACATTCCTAATCCCCTACCCTTGCACATTAGGGCTAACATCCCTTCCGCAAAATTTTGTATGGGAATCGATTCACGTAAGTAACCGTTACGAAGGCAACCGTTAAGTTAATCGGGAATAATATCCTTAAGGTAAGTTTTCATTGATATAATACAAAGTATGTGAACTGTACAAACCAACATGAGTAAATAAGCAGTAAACATTTCGCTATGTGTACGAAAATTGGCACATACTCTTTGTTTAAAGGTTAAATAAAAAATAAAATAGACTGTGCCTGAAAATAGGAAGTGTTGATCTATTAAACAAATAGTCCCTTAAAAATAGTGCAGTCTAAAAACACGTACTTAATGAAAAGTATATATGATTATGATATAATAAACAATAAATATATAATAAAATTTTGTATCCCTCGATAGAATCGAAATTTTTCCGTTGTTCAATATGAAATAAAATGTTATTGAAACATAGTCTTAAAGCATATGATTGACAAGATTGACATATAGTTGATATCAAAACTTCAATAACTTCTTCAAGTCAAAAATGTGCAAGAACCATTAATATTAGTAATTTGAATGCAAAAAGGGGTAAAAGTGCATAACTGATGGCAAACACATATTTGACTCACCAAATTGTGAGTTTGTATTTGGCGATGGTTGAATATAAAGTAGGGCCCTAGGACCTATGAGGAAAACTTGATGTTTTGATGGTTTGATGTTTTGATGTCAGGCACAATGTGTCACTTTCACAATTTTGAGTTTTTCGCGTGTTACGTGAGCGCCAAGCATAGGCGCAGGGCCGGCGAGACACGCGCGTGCGAAAAACACACCGCGGCTCTCGAAAGTACCTCGTGGGCCACTCGTGTAAAAGTGAGACGCCTCTTGTGCGTCGCGACGACAAGGGCAACGAAGGTCGCAGCTGCGCGTCTCCACGCAGGTGCGTGTTTGTGTGCGACCGCGATTTTATATTGACACATGTATGAACAAATGTAAGAGAAGAGAAGAAAGATGTTATATGTACCGGTACTCTATGCACCGGTTTCTATTCAAAAAAGTGCGGGATCTCATTTGAGATTCCACGCGTGAGATTTCAAATGGAGATGAGAGAGGACATTGAATGATGAATTGTTATCATCTTGTTGTGGCAGTCACAATACATAATCATGATGTTACATTAAAAAATGTCGCAAATGTGGACAAAGTGGATGTCAGAATCGATGTATACATATTTTCATTGGATGTAAACTATAATTGTAATGTTAATCAGAGAATACTGTAATATATCGAGCACTGCATGTAAAGCAACATGCAACAGGTACTATGTTGCTTACATTCTACAGAGAATTCTGAATACGCAATTCTAACTAATATTTTGGAAGCTATCTAAATAAATAAATGCCGAGTCAAGCCACTTATTACCAGGAATATGTACTTCTTTCTTTTAAAAAAATCAGGTACATTTGTATCAATCAGTGATAATGCTAATAATAAATCAATGATAATGCTTTCTTCTTAAACCTTTATCCTGCCTCCCTAAACAAACCATATGATTTATCCAAGCTTCCTTATACACAATTTAAAAGTATGCCTTTTATATCCGGATGAGCGAGAAAAACGTGATGGATGTAAAAATGGGTTTTACGATTCGTTTAAGTTCTTATAATTTTTTAATTAAAAAACTTTATACCCATTGCATCGTATATTGAAATTATTTATCTTGGATATTTATAGCTACATACACGGAGAAAAATGGGAGGCAGCAGTTTAGTAACATTTACATAAATTCTGTAAAGAAAACTTTTATTATATAGGACAGAGTCCAAAAATACGGTAATCATTACTGATCTGTTTAGGAATGATTACAGTATTTTTAAACACTGTTTTATAATAAAAGTTTTCTTTACAGAATTTGTGTAAATGTTACTAAACCGCTGACTTCCATTTTTCCCCGTATTTGTAATGATTATAAACGCTAATTCGATGTTTGAAATGTAATAGAAATAACACAAAAAAAAAAACAATTGAAGGGACATTGAAAATTGTCATTGCTCACAATGAGATGCAGAAAAATTCAAAATGCGTGGGTGTTTTGTGATTCATACAAAGCTAGAAAAAATGGTCGGTTCTGCTGACATAGCTGCACACAATATGTGTAATGGAAATAATTGAAAGTACATCAATCCATTTAAAAACTCTTAAACCCAATAAAGTCTTTTGCTTTTTCATGTATAGTCTTTTGTATACAATATCAAATGAACCCCATCAAATGATGCCAGCGATACCGAAGATTTATTATTTGTTTATCGAGCTTTTTATAATCTTTTTTCTGGGAAAAGGCACCTTATAAACGCTACGTTCCTGTGCTTGAAAATATACATCGAAAAGCTCGTCGCTATAGCGCAACATCATTGCGCGGCTCGCGTGTGCCGCAGATCATGCCGCATTGGCTCATGTGTATAACTATTCCCGCTTGCTTACTCCAAAGGAAGTACATAGTAACCAAGAAAGGGTAAAAGTGATTGTCATCAATTGTTGTTTGCCTAGTTCAACAACTTCATCCAAAATAATCTGTATAACTATCGGTATGACGCGCCTGTTAATGCCTGTCCTATTCCCAAAATTAGGGCAAAAAATCTCCTGCCAGCCACCGTAAATGTACCTAAAAGGATATAAATTTGTGCACATGTGCATCGATTTTCAAAATCTCACCTGAAAACGCCAAGAAACTCGCACCAGGAATCATGAACATCCGTCGTCTTCCTGGCTTCATGTACCACTACAAAATCGTCGCTGCGCTGATGATATCAACTCTTTTCTTAATCGTCTATCTTCTCATACATTGGGGCATCATGTGCACAAATCTCCAGGCTTGGCGACATGTGTCAAACGTTGTGAGTAAAGTTACACGAGATTAACTGGCTCGTTCTCCTTTAATAACATATATGTATCGTCATTAAAAAATGCATTTAAATTTGGAACCGCGAACCCCCTTTATTGCGACATAGAACGGAAATTACGTAAGGTGGGACAATAACAATGACCTAGAGAGTTTCTTTGCGATTGCAAGTTTTCACTGGGTGTGAAGGATATGGGAGGGGATAAAAGAGGGAAGGTTAAACTCAAAAAGGGTATGCGCCCGCGCCTTTTGTTCTTGGCAAAAGGAGAGGGAAGTTTGGTCATTCGCGTAGTTGAAATCCATATAATAACGTAACGATCTTTTGAAACATTGTATCTTAACTAATCTTAGCTATAAGAAAACATATGCAATTGGCAAAAGAACAATGTTTAGAGTAATAGCTTTTGACCTTTGTATAATATAAAGAAAACAAAATCTGTATGATTATTAGGCACAAATTATATTGAGAAATGCTCTTCAAGTGATATCAATTGATATCAAATATTAAACTTTCTAAAAGCGTAAAATTTCTTTTTTTTGTTATATTATTAGAAGTTTTTATGTTTTTGACTAATTGATGCTAAACAAGGAGTCGATTTACTTTTATATTCTCAGCCCTCGCAATCAATTCATGAATAGACATTAAGTATGAATGAGTAAACAGGGAATCCCTTCAGGCGCTGCATGTCCGTAACAAAAGAAAGGCGTATAGCAATTAAACCCACGCATGCTCGAGTACTTTTTTAAAGTTGCACTTTATAAAATCCTTTTTAATATTTGGAGATACTTTACGGTCTCATTCATAAATATTAATGCTAACTAAATATGTATCGATTGGTTGCATGTATTAAATGTCAATTACATAAATGCAATTGATCCCAGTGCAGCAGACACAATGACGGAGCTGCTATGGGGATTCTTTGCGGTCCCCTCTGCAATAGGCAAGGAATTCATTCCCTGGTTTGTGAAACTTTACATGCTGGAAAAGAGGCAGTTTTTTCAGCACATTGGGAAAGCACGAGATTAGTTTTCAAAGCTGCAAGGTAAAAAGTGATAATCTCACTTTACATTAATAATTGCGCAGAAAATTATCTTTTAATTATTTTTTCTAAATTTACAATTTATAAAATTAATCTAAATTCATAATTTTTTCTGAAATTAGAACTGAAACAACCATGGAGCAAGCAGAGTCCCTCCTATGGGAAGATGCTAATGGTTTAAAGCACTATCCTTCAGAAACAGATTTCGCAAATATGATAAAAGATGTGGTATCGAATAAATTAAATTACAGTATGACGACGCATCAACTTGAAAGATTAAGTCGTCTGCGAACAAGTCGAATTGAAACTGAGTCACAGAAACGAAAACTCGAGATGGAGAACGTTTGGCCTCTTCTGCAAGAACAGGAATATATAATGACACTTTTATTCGAAGATAGAGATGTTTTTCCCCAATTAATTGGCACTTGTGGTACATTTTATGCGGTTGAATATGTCCGACCAATAGAAACCCCGACGACAATTTTAGCACTTTCTGATTCGAAACCAGAATGGGCGAAGAGATTGAAATTAGCCGTGATGATACTGGACCTTTTGCAGGAACTTGAAAATGTTTTTACTGAACCATTTCACCTTTGCGATGTTAAGATTAACCACTTTGGTCTTCCTTTAGGAGGACAAAAGTTGAAATTTCTTGATCTGGATGCCGTTTTCCCGAAATCTGTGTTAAATAGGATAATGAATAATAATAGGGAGTGCGAGAGGAACGAAGACTGCGATTATTTCGATTGCAGGTCGTTGTGCTCGAAAAATATGCGCTGTGAATCACCGGTGGTTAATAATAATTTACAAGTTTGTATTGCGAATGAGTATGGAATTAATATAAATATAACAGATATTAATATATAAATGTTTCCATTTCAGATAATTTGTGAAAAAATATTCCTGGGATGGACACTCTCAGGAACAATAATAATTCCTGGATTGTTGATGTCTGAACACACGAGCAGTTCTTTGGCTGTGCTTTTGAGACAATGTGCAAATCCAACTGGAGAACATACCCAACTGGCACGAGCTGCAGCTCCAGAAAATTTAAAATCACGTTTATATAATATGTTGAATGAGATGGAGCGTGAATTAAGTTCTTCCTTGTGATCTTAATTTAGTATTTAATATTTAAAATCTCTAAATTCTTTCTAATACCTTGATTTAAATTAAAAATTTTTTTTTGTATAAAATTGTATTTGATAATATTGTTATAATTTTTAAAAAGTTAATGAATTTGTGCCTATAGTGATGAGTCTGGTCATGCTTGTCCAATAAATTAAAATCTAAAGTTCTAGCTGAAACGAAGGCTGAGTTTCAAACATTAATTAATATTAATTTTATATAAGTTTGTACGTTATTGGCCTTAGAATAAATTGCGTTTTAAATTTTATGTAATCTTATGAAGGAAATTGTGTTCACAATTCAATTTCCTCGTTTTACAAAACAAATATTCGACTTAAATTTTTTTGCATAATTTTAATACATCGATCTGAAAAAAATAGAAATTTAGAAACAGAAATTACAGATAATATATAGTTTATGAATGTGAGTACGAAATGGTATACACTTATAGCAATTATGTACTTTTCCACATTTTGTTATTGATGCACTTTGTACTGTACTAAGAATTAAACAATGCAGATAATTAAATTAACATTTAAGGACGTTGATATACCAAGTTAAAATTTTATCCCAAGCATCCTTTAGAGTAAGGAATTGCCTGACTGCTTCTAATTTTACAAGTGATAGAATATTATTTATGATTAATTTGTATCAATAGATATATAAAGAATTATATCACATAACGAACTGTCTTTTGTAATAATGCTAGAATCAGAGATTACAATATAATTAATGATTAAGAATCAATGTAAGAAATGAGAAAACTAATAAAATATGAATAAATTTGAGCTGATCATTTAATGATTAATTTAAAAAACAAATTAATTTCAGGATGTTTTTAAGATCATAAAAAGTAAGAATAGAAAATATATATAGTAACCGAATAAATATGTTTACTTAAAATTTAATATCTTATTTATTGGACAATACATCATCTCTCTTCTTCTTTTAGAATCTGTACCATTTAAACTTCAGAGATTCAAAAAAACCGCCATTACTTATTGATGCGCAAATGTCTATTGCGCAGGGCTCGGAACCCTCGGACTGGTAACAAAAAAAACTTAACCGACATATGTACTGTATAGTTTATGGCTGATGAACGACGAAAATTAAAATTCGAATCCGTTACTTGTCCGATTTCGTCTTTCTGTGGTTTTTCTGGATTATCGTCTGCAGCCTACAGGTCAAAATTTCCTTAATAACGAGCCCATTTTAGCAATAAAATCATGTGGGGTATCGGAGAATATCCACCAGAATATAATCCGTCGGTTCACGGACCCTATGATCCGGCTAGATATTATGGCAAACGTGAGTATTTAATTTAAGTATTCGTCGTCTTTCTCTTTCAAAAAGTACTATCAATATTTCATTTTTTTAACAGCGGACACACCTTTTGGCCAACTAAAATTGAAAGAAGTCGGCTCATGGATTTCTCGTCGCGATAAAAATCCAATAGCCCTTGGTCGTCTTGTCTCAAGAGGTAATATTTTATTTTTGATTAATTTAGGAGATGTTTCTCCTTGAATATTGCATAACCCCGAGCATAACCTCTCAATAAGTAGAGACGATGCTTGCAAAGGCGATTATATAACGAGCAGAGATCTAATATATATTAATATTTTTTTAATAAATTAATTTTATGTCTGAACTCGATTGATGAAAAAAATATTAATTATAATTCATTTTTATAGCTTGGTGGCGTTGGCAGCATAAATACATGCTACCCAGGAATGCGCTCTTTGTTGGACCCATGCAATTAATTGTCGCCGGAATGGGTTTCTTTTACTATCTTAATTACGGCAGGATCAGTGAGTATTGCCTACTTATGTATTTGGCAAATAGCGAAGCATCTGAAAGACTGATTCTTCAAAAAATCAATAAATATACTCATTTTAAGAGTAGTTGTTTTTAAGAATGTTTTCGGGTCCATGGTTTAAAAGGATTATTTAAATGTTTTTGTATTTTTGTATACTTATTGAAGAATCGACCTTTCGCATTGCCTTCAATAGCCAATTTGTGATTGAAATTTGAAATTGTTTATCAGAATTGTTTGATTAATTTGTTATTTTAATTTACAGAGTGGCACAAGAACTACAAGTACCACTAATATTCTGCAGCGATTGTCTCGCATACATAGAACATACGTCAGAATTCAGAGAAACATGTTAATGCAATTGTGTATCGAATAAACTTGAGTCAAAATAGAAAAATTATAATCAGATATTCGTTCGAAAATTAAATTGTCTGAAGGTAATCGTATTGTTTTAACCATTCTCCCGAATTAGAGGAAAACCATGATGTCATGACAAATTCAAGCTGGAATCCATGCAAGTTAAAGTTCCTACTATAAGTGATTCCCGCAAAAATGCAAAAAGTATATATATTTATCAAAAAATATTTAACTTGAAGAAATTTCCTTTAGTAATTTTATTTAGTCTTTAATAAATACTTTAATTACTAATTCTTTCATTCTTAGAAATACCACACCGGTGTTAATCTCCTTAAGTTTTTGTTTATTTTAATTATTGGCGTTTTCATAATAATTAAATAACTTTACTCAGTTCTTTTTTTGCAATTACCAAATATTTTATCATGGTAAGTAAGATGTTTATTTTATTTTATTTTACACTCTCACAGTGTGAAATGATACAGGTGGTTCGGAGAGGAAATTAAAGTGTCAGACTGGCAGACATTTGATTGCAAAGATCTTTTTGAATCTCTAGGGTGAACAGACGTCCTTCTTTTTCGATGGTTGTCCTTCCGTCCTTTTTTTTTTACCAAATGTCCTTTTTCATAATTTTCGTGCTATTTCACGTTTTTTATTGCGCGGACTTAAATTTTGTTCGCAATATAATATTTGTATATTATTTGTTATTTGTATAATTTATATGAGCGTAATAACCTTTTTAATTTTAAAATAACGCGCCAAATTTGGCCATGGGTCGGGGGAAAGTTAATGGTGGGAGGTGGGGGTTCTTCTTTTCCTATCAGCCATCTGGTCACCCTATCTGAATCTCTGATCTGAAAATGAATATATATATCCTTCATATACACTCTACACAGGTGTCAAAAACTATATGTACCAGGTTTTTGGTGATGGGAGCCACCAGATACATATGGGGAAAGTGAAATGATACAGGGTAAAATTGGTACATACATACATACATGTGTACAGCCAGAGAAAAAGTCGTACATATTGTGAACTCGGCCTTAAGAAAAATTGAAAGCATAAAATGTCACAATTGACGACAGTCGGTGAAATTCAAATACAGTATTAAAATCGTTTCTTCTTTCCTCTCTTATCAACAAAATTTATTCTCTAATCTTATTAAATACTCATTCTTATTTTGTCCCCTTCTTATCAAAAAATGTTCTTTTGCTCCTCGCAACCTTATCAATAAAGGCACCGATTGGCTGAAGAATGCAGGGGCGTATTTTTTAGATGCGTGAAATCGGCCAATGGGGCCAAAATCAGAGGACAAAACTCAGGTTCTCTAGCAATATGGCTGTCAGTATAAATTTGATGCTTGTAACATGCGTTCCTCTCTGAAAAATTCAATAAATGGACCGCGTCGCTGTCGAATTCAGGAAAAAATACGGTGTGACGTGACTTTTGGTGCCCTAAAACAATGGGAAACAGCAATGAGGGTTAGCTGAGAAAATTTTTTCACGTCTGTATAGTAATTAAAAACAGCAGGTGAGTCTGACAACAATCTCTGTTATTTCCATACTGCCCACCCCTTTTTCCAACAGATGCACACAGATGCAACTTATGAAAACTTATCGCTCTAACAATTTATCATTTGACACCTTAAATTTTGTATTCCTTACTGATGTTGACCCAACTTGCACAACATAATTGACATATAAGTAAAAAGGACGCGTCCTTGCTGATAGCGTTTCCTACTGCATCATCGCCAGCGGCTTATCCCCTTTTTAAAACCCAAACACACAATCTTCACTTTCACATAAAATATTTAAACAGGGGTCACTACCAATCCTAAAGTGATTTAAGAAGTAATTCAATTACAGAATTGAGTTTGTTAATTATTATAGAGGAATGTCATATTATGTACTACCTAATATGTTAATTGTTATATTTTGCGATGACAATAAATAAACTGTACATACATACTGATTAGAATGTAAAAATAACTAATTTATATGAAAATATATTTTCAAAGCAAATTTATTTTTCATTTTGAGGTTTTTATCTACGTTTTATATATCTTATATATTTAGATCTGGAATCTATTTTTAGTGTCACTTTTCTCTGTACATAAAAAATTGAAATTTATTGTTGACTCTGGATTGAAGTCATGTTAACCCAGATTTTGATAAAAGTAATATAAATAAACAGGTGCTTAAGAACCGAAAAGGGAGTGCGGCTCTGAATGCCATAGAATAATTAATAATATTTTCATAATTTGGAGCCATAATCATATGTTTGAGCATTAAATCAGTCATCTTACTGATTCAATAAATTGAGAAATTTCCAAAAGTTTTTCGGAGCAACCTTGAATTCTTATTTGCTATAAAAATTTTATTATATTGGCAAACTGAGTTAAATATTACTTAACTTCTTAGACTTTATTTTTGTTGATAAATTATAAAAGTTTGTCATATCTGACGCAAAATATTATGTATATTAATAACATACATGGGTTTGCGTTTTTTGCAAAATATAGATAAAAAATTTTTTTATACTTGCTGGAGAAAAATATTTCTAGAATTTAGTACCAAGATATTAAAATGAAAATCAACGAAATTACTAATTAAAAAACAAAAATTTGTATAGTTCTACCTAAAAAAAAATTTTTGCGATAACTGTTAAACGTTTTTCTCTTTGATGTAATGCTTTGTAGAATGCGCGCATATATTGCAGCTCAAACAGAAAAAACGTGTCAGAATTTTTTCTAATTTTAATACCATGCTTGGTTAAACAATTAAAATGTACGTGAAAAAATCTCTTGTATGTTCGGTTGCAATCTTCCTTTATTGTAGATAAATATGAAAGACGGAAAAGATAAAATGAACAGAATAAATTTGAATCAGAGAGGAAACTTCTAATAATTTTTCAACAATTATTTCAGAACTCCGCTTACAAGTTTAAAGAACATTATTAGACTAACAAAGATTATTTGCTTATTATAAAATGTAGAAAAATATATTTTTCCATTTATAAACAATTGCATTAATTTTTTATGGAGAATTTTTTCATTCTTAGAACAAAAAGTTGGAATTGAAAGAAATTCATCAATTTTTAAAGTTATGAATTTGAAATCCCTAATTTGGAATGTTATTAAGTTCAAAATGGTTTAGTTTTGAATGCCTAGTTCTATATTGATATAATAATTTCAATATTAAAGCCTCAAATTTAAAATTCTTCAATTTCCGAAGTTAATGCTGGTTGCCTGGAAAATTTAATAATAATTTTCCTATAATGTAGGTAGGGGTAAATCGAAAATTCATGGGTATGGGGATTGATTGGAGACACGTCAATTGAGCTGTATGCAACAATATCGCAGGCGTAGAATGTTCAGACCTTTATGCAAATATTTTTGTTTAAATTGCACGTAAAAATCGAAGGACTGTTGGATTTCGCGGCAAAATTGCTGATCTATTTTCAAAAAGTGTATTTCAAGTTAGGGTAGGAGAAGTTTAAGGAAAAAGTGAGGAAACTTCCGTTTTTTCGGTCTAACTATCTGGAAACCCTACGCAAGCGCAATATCTGGCGCAGATTCCCGTGTCACATTACATACTGAGTTTCTTGTTTCTGGAATGTTATTGCCTGGACAACAGTCTCAGTCGCTTTGCCCAGTAGTAAAGTTGCTTACGTTTGCTTTCTATTCGCTCACTTTCTTCCCCACCAACATATCCTAAAGAAAGACAAATTCACTTATTGGATAGAATATACGGCAAAATAATTTCAAAGCGTTTGAAATTAACGTTTTGAAAATTTAAATATAAATAAAAACCTCGAAAGTCTCATGTATTTTTTAAATTATTATCTTTCTTGGGTAAACTAAACTTTTCCGTTTAAAAACAATATAAAAACTCCTGATTAGTAGAGAAAGGACTATTTGCACTTCACATAGGTCACTTCGTTTTTTTTCGAATATGTACTTAAAATACTCATAAAATTCTCTTATAGTGATACGTATAAATTTAATCGGAAAGAAAGGCCTGTATGAGTTTGATTTTTAGATTCTAAAAAGTGAGAGGTGACTTATCGAAACTAATACGCCTCTTTCTATTTGTACAAGTTCCTCAATTCATCACTCTGGACACTTGTACAAATACCTACTTGTGTATCTCTATTATTTTTAAGAGAGAAAATTCATGAAATTTGTCATGAAATAATTTTTTAAAAGAATATCTTATGAAAAAGTTTGATTAAAAAAAGCTAAAAATACTAATATAATCTTTCGTTTGTTTTCAGAGACTCGAAAGCATTGGTTTAAGTGTTTCTGATAATCATGACATCAAGGTATGTTATTATATAAATTTTTATCTTCGAATTTAAAACTAATATTGTTAATCAATTTCTTCAAAACAAATTTTGTATATTATTAAATGTCTGAGGGGCTTGAAATCTGTATGTCATCAGGACGTGTACCTGTTTTTCAGATACCAGCTACTGGTATTCTTTCTCTCTAAGCCTAAGAATTCTATGGAACGTTGATAACTTGATACCACTTTTGATACCTATCAAAAGCTTTTAGTTAGAAAAGAGAATATTCATGTCAGGGTATTCAAGAAAATCGATACCAAATTGTTATCACGCGCACGCTTTTAGTGATAAAAATAATAAATAGTTCTTTTCCATTACTCTAAGGGTGTTAGCGCTGATGGCCTTCAAATTCTAGAAAACTTAGAAAGATTTTTACTGAAAAAATATTTGAATTTCATATTTTTTCACTGTGTATTCTGATTCATCTTTCAGAAAAGAATACTATTAAATACTTAAGGAAAGAAAGAAATGAAGAAACGGTATTTTAATGAATTTTCTTATCTATAATAATAGAACTTACAAAATCCTAATTCCGAATCCAATTTGATGTTAAATATGGATAATTTGTATAACACTTTTTACTTTTCTGTGGCTTAACAAACTTTAATTGACAGAAAACAATTTTTTTTTAACTTTTATTATGCCGTTCTGAGTGGCCAATTTTCAGTGTTTTACACACGTTTACCCTAACACTCAATCTCACAGAAACCGCATTCATAAGGCAATAAACCTTCACAACTACATATCATGTGCCAGACATTCTTTTCATTCAAAGCTTCAAAGCAGTTTTTAACAGAGAAAATAATTATTTTTATGTGCAGCGTGGCAGCTCGGAAAAGCTAACAAAGCTAATCTCACGTGAGACTGAAAAAGAATACACAGTTTATTACGTAAAATCCACATAATTTTTTTTTTTAAATATTGAAAGCAGAATTTAAATATTTTTCTTAGCACAATTTGTGTATGATTGTCAGTTCAGTTGCGTTAAAAAAAAAATAAAAATGTTATACGTTGATAATACTGTTCCGAACTACACTTTTTTTCAGTTTTTAATTGTCTGATAAGATTAAAGAAATGGCAAGTAGAATGAGGAATATAACTACGTCCTTGTTGTTTGAAAAAGTCGTGGTAAAAATGTTAGTTAAATTACTTAGAAAGAAAAAAAAAATTTGAATTAAGTTTAGAAATAGAATATGTATTGTAAAAGAAATTTCTATAATCGTCATTGATCAAAGTAATGTTGTGTAATCTTATGTACCTAACTGAATTTACGTAAAATTTCTTAAAGGTAGATACACAATAGAACAGTAAAACTGTCATTAACATGATTCTATAATGAACCATCGAAAGGGCTTTGAGCTCAATGGTGAGCCGAACTTGTAATTTGAATCCGAAGATGGTTCTGTCCTTTTCTATTATATTGTTTCATCTCCCTTGTTACGTATGAAAGAAAAGGACAGAACCATCTTGGAGCTCAGGTAATAGGTTCGTAATAGATTCGTTACAGTTGGTAACAGATATTGCATTTCAGATCTGGAATTGTTATATTGATTTTAGATTTAAATATTTGATCAAAGATTGTTGTCTGTTAATTAATAATAATACCATGATTTTATTTATTCTTTTTTAGGCTAGACAGGCTATTTATTCTATTGGAGGCGGGGACGAATGCTGTCACTAAACGCGCAGCAGCTCAACAATTAGGAGAAGCTCAACGGTTACATCCACATGAATTGCACCACTTATTAGCCAGAGTATCGAAGTTACTAAAATCACCGCAATGGGACACAAGAGTATCAGCAGCACATGCTGTACAGGCGATTTTGTCCCAGGTTCCACCTTGGGATCCGGAACCCATCAAAGAGGAGACCAATGCAGAAACAAAACCAAATCAACGCAGGTTGAGCAACACAAATCGAAAGCTAAGTCTGCACGATTTCGACATGGGTCGAGTACTGGCGAAGAGTTCTCACCTTACGGGATCGGAAGGAAGCGAATACGATGTTATCACCGAAGAGAATCAAGAAGAAAACATTGCTGCAAAATTAGGTATGCATCCGCGATTCATGGGCGTTGATGCAGAAGATTTAGCTCCTGTTGTTCCTTCACTTGTTTCGAAAAACTCACCTAATAAAGTTTCTGTGGAAGAAACTTTGGGCCAGGGCGAGGGTCTTAGCAGGCGGGAAATGAACAGGGCGAAACGCAAGGTGGGTTAAGTTCTATCTGGCTATCTTGTCAATGTTGAATCTTAAATTTAATTTTTGGAACTTGTTGATAACTCTAAATACTTTCAAATTTTAGGCTCGGCAGTCGATATCGAAACAACGTTCCAGAGATCCAGATGAAGCGTCATCGGATCACACTAGTTCATCTAATAATCAGTCACAAGCCAACAGTAGCCTAGAATCTGCAGGGAAAAAAATCAAATTAGAGGAAACAATCTCAGAAAGTTGGTGGAGTTCCAGTTCCAGCGAATCAGGACTTCCAGTACCGGATGGAACAGGATGTTGGCCAGAAACTGCCATAGACTGGCCGCTAGAATTCTTCGCAGAAAGTTTGTGTCACGACTTGTTTAGCCAAAAGTGGGAAGTGCGACATGGAGCGGCAACAGCTTTAAGAGAACTAGTTCGTCTTCATGGAAAAGGTAAAGAAAATTCATTATCTAGAGTTACTCTTCAATGTTTTCCCATTGTACGTTTTTTAAATTTTTAAAATTCTTACAATTTCCAGGAGCTGGAAAATCCAAGGACCAGACAGTGCAGGAAATGGAGGAGAGTCACCGGCAATGGGTAGTGGATGCAGCACTCCGTCTTCTCTGCGTTTTAGGATTAGATCGATTCGGGGATTTTGTGTCGGACCAGGTGGTCGCCCCAGTTCGAGAAACCTGTGCTCAAGCCTTAGGCTCACTTATGCTACTGATGTCGAAACAGAAAGAAAAACTCGATTCCAATAAAGATATAATGGGTATTCTATCCGTTATGCTAAAACTTTTAGAGCACGATGAGTGGGAAGCAAGGCATGGAGCTTTGCTCGCCTTGAAGTACTTGCTTGCTGTACGAGACGATCTTCTGGATGAACTTCTTCCGAAAGCTTTTCCTGCTATTATGAAAGGACTTGCTGATCCCGTAGATGATGTTGGTGCAGCTGCTGCAAGTGCCCTTATTCCTGTAGCATCTACTCTACCTCGATTACTCGATGGGGCTAAACTCGAAGTCGTCGTCGTGAGACTTTGGGAACTGTTGAAAGAGCAGGACGATCTAGCGGCTGCCTGCAACAGTTTTATGGGCCTTTTAGCTGCTATTTTATCATTGCCAGCTGCTCGTGCTTGCCTTTCACCTCAGTCCTTGTCCGAAGTTTTGCCCCGTCTTTGGCCATTTCTCAGTCACTCAAGCTCGAGTGTCCGGAAAGCAGCACTGCAAACCCTCCAAACTTTAACTGGAGACGATGGAGAGAAAGCGGTTAATAGAAAAGAACGCTGGGGCGAAGGTGGAGGTCTCGTTTTGCAGGAAGCTCTCCGTCATGTGTTCCAGCGAGTATTAATCGAACACGTGCCTTCAATCCAGGAGGTAGCGGAGCGTGTTTGGGAGAATCTAGTCGTTCGAAGTGATCTCGAAATGTTACTACACGCGGCGTGTCCTTTAGTCAGCACTTGGCTCTGTCTTGCCATGCAACCTGAGCACATGCCTTTTAACCTCAGTCTCTTAATGAATGTCATTCCTACACAAAAAAACGCGAAAAGCAGTCAGTCGGTTGGCAATTGCGAGGGGCCTTTAGATCTTGCAACTGGAGCAAATAACATTATTAAACCGGCATCGGAGCTCAAAGTTTACTTAGGAGGAATAGAAACTGTCGCTCAAAACATACGACATGCGAATGTGGTTCAAGCTCGTTGTATGGCATCTAGAATGCTTGGATTGCTTTCGAGTTACGTGGTTAAACCAGCACCAGGAGTTGAATACACTTCGGAAATTCCAAGTCCTGGACTTTGTTACGCCAAGGTTTTGTTGGCTCATCTGACTTCGAGATCTGCGCTGCAAAGGATGGTTGTTGGTCTCACTATGTCGTATTGGGCTGCGCTCGATCTTTCAAAGCCGCCAGATGTTCCGGACATTCTAAGGTATTTTAGAAACTTCTAACTCTTTTTAAAATTCTAACAAGTCTTTAAACTCTATATGTAACTGAGTTACAATTTGTTTTAGGGATCAATTGCTGGCATGTTTGAACGAGTGTGTCTACTATGATGAAATTGCAGGCGCATTCACTCGATTATTACACGAGAGTCGAGACTATATAGCAACTTTGAAGCATTACAAAATTCCTGTACCTGTGGAGGTTAATAGCTCTGGTGTGATGACCCTAGATCAAATAGCTGTTCTTGCCTCAAAACCAATCCCTGGAGCTGTGATAAGCGGACCTTCTGAAAATCACGGTAACGGATCTGTTTCCACGATTGGAAATAGTCCAGTTATCATCAAGCTCAAAACAAAGCTAGTCGAGAGTTTGGAGGAACGTCGGCGGGCGCTCGAATCAGGTGCTCAAACAACTTCGAATCAACAACAGGCACTTAATGTTACATCCATGGCAGCTCTTGCTGGAGCCGCGACCATGCTCAAGTGTCTTCCTGTACCTCCGCAACCTTTGAACCCACTCGTTAAACCACTCATGGAATCAATCAAGCGCGAGGAGGACGAAGAACTGCAGAAGTTGGCAGCCAAGTATTTGGCTCATCTCGTCAACTTCTGCGTTGAACGGAAACCATCTCCAAATGCTAAGGTTGTTATTAATATCTACTATCTACTGTACCTATCTATGATTTGAAATTTCTGTGAAAACATTAGAAATCTCAAATAAATTTCTTGAAATTTTTAAAAAAATTTTTCAATATAGCTAATACTTACTTTAAATCTCTTGAAATCTTTTAAAACATTTTGAAATCTTTAGTAATAAACATTAACAATATTAATATTTAATAATATTAAAGTTTCAATTTATTTTTAGATAGCAACAAATTTATGCACCTTTCTATGTTCGGACGCCGAATTTACTCCGAGAATAACAGCTGGATCTCTCGGAGATCCTTTTGATGGAATTTTGACATTAAATAATAGGCAGAGACACGCTGAGAGAGTAGCGTACAATCGTGGAACAGGTGGAGGAACCAGTTGCAGTAGAGGACCCGGTCGACCGCCAGCTACAGAAATTCCTTTGGAAGAACTGCTAGCCTGTGAGGAACCTGAGGCTAAAGCTGCTAGAACAAGACGACGAGGAGCTACGCTTGCCCTCACAGCCATAGGTAAGTTTAAGAAATTTAATTTAACCGTAAAAGAAAACATTGGAGAATTCTGTAGTTTATGTAATTTTCACTTTTTCGATAGCAACTCTACTTGATACCCATCTGCCATCTCGATTGCCTCATCTTTGGGATTTAATGGTTCCGTCAATTATACGAAACACTGCAAAGACTGAAAATACCTTTCAACAAAAGGATTTCGAAGAAAAAGTCAATAAATTAGTGTTCAGCTTACAAGTGTTAGAAATAATGGCTCCAAGTCTGGCTCAACCCCTTCTACCTCAAATATTAGAGTGCCTTCCCTGTTTATGTATCCTCCTAGCTCATCCCTATAAATCAGTGAGACATATGTCGGCCCGTTCTATAGCTGTTCTCGCTTCTCTTGACATTGAAACGGTAAATATAATTTTAAAATTTTCCGTAAAACCACTTATTGAAAAATAATATATTTGAAGATTACTCCTTTTTCTAGACAATGGACTATGTAGTGAAAAATGTGATTCCCTCGCTTGAAACCATCAGTGCGGAGGAAGGAATAAATAGGGTGAAACCAAACGACGTAGACATTCGACGTCAAGGCGCTGCGGAGGCTTTGACTTGTCTTGTAGAGGATTTAGGAGTAAGAGTAGTTCCATACGCAGTCTTATTTATGGTACCTTTGCTTGGAAGGATGAGTGATCAAAATCAAGCAGTGAGATTAGCTTGCAGCTCTACTTTTGCTACTCTTGTTCAATTATTGCCTTTGGACCCTGGCGCGATCACCGGTCCATCTCATCTCGTGTACGTGAAAATGATTTTGAAAGTACATATTAACCTAAGTAAATTAATAATTACTGGAAAATTAATTGAATTTTATCATATTTAGAGAGAAGAAATCTCAGGAACGGCGATTTTTGGAACATCTCTTGAATCCACACAACATTCCTAATACGAAATTAACAGTTCCCGTTGCTGCGGAACTTCGATCGTACCAACAGCAGGGATTAAATTGGCTCGACTTCCTCAATCGTTATCAACTCCACGGTGTCTTATGTGATGATATGGGCCTTGGGAAAACACTACAAACACTTTGTATCCTTGCTTTGGATCATCACAGGAATCGTCAAGCACCACCTAGCCTAGTTGTATGTCCACCAACTCTTACAGGTAAAAACGAAAAGAATTTTATTAGAAAAACTGAGAATATTATTCCACTTTTCTTTACGGAAAATTCTATTTAATATTTATTAATTCTGTTTGCAGGTCATTGGGTTTACGAAGCTGAGAAGTTTTTCAAAGCACGTGATCTTTCTGTAATCCAATATGCAGGAACACCACCAGATCGAGAAAAAATGCGACCGCGAGTCGCTCAATACAAACTTGTAGTTGCGAGTTATGATATCGTGCGAAAGGATATCGAATTCTTTGAGGCAATTCAGTGGAATTACTGTGTTCTGGATGAAGGTCACATTATTAAAAATGGGAAGACTAAAAGTGCAAAGGCTGCCAAAAGGCTTCATGCTCACCATAGATTAATCCTTTCCGGAACTCCAGTACAGAATGACGTTCTCGAATTATGGTCGCTTTTCGACTTTCTAATGCCCGGGTTTCTCGGTAGTGAGAAACAATTTGCGGCTAAGTATTCCCGACCTATCTTAGCATGTCGGGAATCTAAAGCCGGAGATAAGGAACAGGAAGCGGGAGCTCTAGCGATGGAAGCTCTTCATCGACAAGTACTACCATTCCTTTTGAGAAGAAATAAAGAAGACGTTCTGAAGGATCTACCACCCAAGATCACTCAAGATTATTATTGCGAACTTTCGCCTCTGCAACGAACTCTCTATGAGGACTTTAGATCTAGACATTCTGCTACACTAACGACAAATTCCTCGGACTCTTCTGCTAACAATCCTCATGGTGGTCACGTGTTCGAAGCACTGAGGTACTTGAGAAATGTTTGCAACCATCCGAAACTAGTTCTTAATTCTCGACATCCTCAATATCAAACGGTTAGTATAAACCTTTATTTTCGTATATTTTAAATATTAATTAGAATAGAAACATCATCGAGGTTAACGAAAATTTATTCTATTTTCAGATTTGCAATTCATTAAAACTACAACAAAGTACCTTAGCCGAAATCGAGCACGGAGCGAAGTTACCAGCCCTCAAGCAACTTTTGCTGGATTGTGGAATTGGTCAACCACAACAACAACAGCCAAATAAGAATTCAACCACGAACCCAATGATTGCCCTTGACGGACAACAACAAACACAACAATTAGTGAGTCAGCACCGAGCGCTGATCTTTTGTCAATTAAAAGCGATGCTCGATATCGTTGAAAAAGATTTACTTCGCGTTCATCTACCAACTGTGACATATTTACGATTAGACGGAAGTATACCTGCTGCGCATAGGCATTCAGTGGTCGCACGGTTCAATGCAGATCCTTCTATAGATGTTCTTTTATTAACAACTCAGGTTGGAGGACTTGGTTTGAATTTAACAGGAGCGGATACAGTTATCTTTGTTGAACACGACTGGAATCCTATGAAGGATTTACAAGCAATGGACCGAGCACATCGCATCGGGCAGAAAAAAGTGGTTAACGTTTATCGATTGATAACCCGGGCGACAGTTGAAGAGAAGATTATGGGGCTCCAGAAATTTAAGTTGATGACTGCGAACACAGTTATTTCTACAGAAAATGCTTCGTTAGAAACCATGGGCACTGATCAGGTATGACATAGAAAATCAACATTCACCTTTTAAAACGTCAAAAGCATTAAAAACTCTGACTATTAAGTACCTGAATAGAAGCTAATTAAATATCACTTTCTTTCAGCTTTTTGACCTATTTTCCTTGGACAATAACAAAGATAGGAGATCCGATCAGTCCGACGACGGCAGCTCCAAGATCAGTGGAGTTCCTGGAGTAAGTCGCACAGTTCTTGAAATCCTTCCCGAACTCTGGGAACAACAACAATACGACGACGAATACGATCTCGATTCTTATCTTTCCACTTTGAAGACCGATAACCAACAGTAATTCTTTTTTATACATCGTTATCATAAACTAGTTTCTAAAGCCAATTTATTTTCCAGAATTTAGTTTTTAATTTAAAGATTTAGCCTTTCGAAAACATAAAGGTCAAATCATTACGCGCGATATTATTGGAAATGTTTCCCTCGGTACAAAATTAGAAGAAAATTTGTACCATAACGAATCCAGACAGGCCATTTAAAAAGACATGTCTTTAGCGTCAAATGAACACTCAAGCGATTCGCTTAGACTTAGGAACGACAAGTTCAAGTAAATATTAGGTTTTTTTTTATTTATATTAACTTATGAAAATGTCAATACACCTATGATTTGTACCAAAGTCATTTTGCGTGATTTTTTCACACGATCAAGGTTGTTTGAAATGAAAGAGAACAGCGATTGATTAAGATTTCTCTTTATTTATAATAACTTATAAAAATGTCAATGCACTTAAAATTACAATTTGTATCAAAATGATACGAGGTACTGTCATTTACACGCCCAAATTTGTTTTCCTCTATCCTTCCAAAGACGTAGTCAGGGGAAAGGCAAGAAAGCAATTCTAATTGTGGACGAGGTAAAATTTGTTTAGAAATACTGTCAATATTTAAAACAAACAGAAATTTAAAAACATTTTAAAATTTAATTTAAAACACTCAGCTTTTCAAAAACATAAAAAGAGACACCCCATGGAAAAATCCTGACTAGGCCATCGGTTCAACTACATTCCTTCCGAATCGTACATTCAATATTAATTAACAAACATTGGAAAAACTGGTATCTACAACTTAGATTTGCACTTGGGATCTAAATTACCCGCGGCAAAAATATTCTGAGGATCTAGATGAGATTTGGCTGCTCGATAAAGAGAAACACCAGCGTTTCCAACAGCTTCGGGATAAAAAGCTGCTCGCATTTTTCCTACGCCATGATGATGCGAAAGAGATCCTCCATTGGCGAGAATTTCTTCTCTCGCAGCTTCCTCAATTGCCTCGTAAGTCTCAACCGGATTGGTTAAGCCTTGATAATTAAAAGCCATATAAAAGTATATACAGCATCCTGCGTCGTAAGTCTGTGTGACGCGACAGGAGACTAAATAAGATAGAATTCCTCTCATCGTGCAATCACGAATGACTCTTGCCTTAACGTTCTTGCATAAAGCGTATGCACGATTCCAAGAGACAGAGGTTTCAAAAGATTCTGCGAGCACTCCGTAGTCGAGTCCCAGATCGCGAATGTATGCAATTACGAAGGTCAGGGTGTAACCTCGTTCTCCATTACTCTCACCGGCTGGGACACCGTTGAATTTTTTTGCGACTTTATAGATCTTCTGCTCCTGAGTCGAAACATCGTCATTCGTGTGACCTTCGAATAAAAGCGTTGCGACGCATATACTGTCCCAATTGTAGCCTTTTATCTTTGTGACGTAGGCGTGCTTCAATCCTTGAAGAAGAACTCCACCCCAGCCAGTTTCTGGCCTCAAGGCTTGACCGAATTTGAACTGTTCATTATCCATAAGTCGAATACTCGCTGGCTGACAACGTTGTCTTGCGACCTGAGAAATATTAGAATAAACTTGTTTTTATAATTTTAATTTCTTATATCAGAAAACAAGTTTTCGGATGATAATTACCTCTCTCATGGCACTGACTCCACTTGCAAAATCAGGGAAAACAATACTTCCGTATTTTACTACTCGTGGTAGTGGCCTGATTTTAAAAACGACTTCTGTGACTACGCCAAGAGTACCTTCGCTTCCAAGAATCATTTGATCGAAGTCGGGTCCGCACGACATTCGTGGAACCTGGAAACCTTTTTCCAGCGTCACCACGGAATCTTCAATCCTCCCAGTGACCATTCTTAGTCGAACGACGAGATCCTCAATGTTACCGTAAACATTTTTCTTCATACCGCTCGCCCTTGTTGCGACCCATCCTCCTAAACTATTTCAACATATAATTTCTTGTTAGAATCATTACTTTATAAATTAACGTGTCCAGACCAAAAAAAGAGTTACTTCGTAACTGTCTATTTACAAAACTATCGTCTGCTATCGTATACAGAATATAATTTATAGAGGATTTTTAAGTTTCTCAAGTTCACAACTCCAATTTTTGAGTAGCCATTCTGCTAAATAAAACGTTGAAAAATTACAGCCACGAATTAATTCCTTCTCGTTTGAACAGTATAACATTATTTTGGACCTTTTTTTTTTAAATTTCAGAAAAATCTACCTTGAAAATTCGTAGGAATCTGGTTCATGCCCGGAAGTAAGCCCCTGTAAACGAAGCTCACGTTCCAGGTCTTGACCAATTATTCCAGCTTCGCAACATGCTAACAAATTTTCCCTATCAATCCATAATATTCTATTCATTTGAGAGGTATCGAGTGATATGATAGTCCTACGTTCATTTTTGGGACAACTTGCTGCACCACTGACACTTGTCCCACCTCCAAAGGGTATGCAAGCTACGTCGTATTCTCCACAAATTTTCACAATCTTTTCGACATCGTTATGGCATTCTGAAATTGAAAATAAATAAATTACTAAATAATTAAAAACTAAAGTCACATTTTCAACACAAAAAGATCTTTTTCTCTAAAGAATTTTAGTACATATAAAAATAATTTACTTGGCCATAGGACAATGTCCGGTATTCTTTGGTATGATCCGTATTTTAGTAAGAAAATTTCTCTTAAGGTGTGACCATGAGCTCGAACTAAACGATCAACTCCTTCCGTTGAAAATTCAATTCCACTCTGTTTGATTGCTTCCAGAAGATTTGTTGATAAAATTGGTTCTGGATATGTTTGCGGTAACGCTTGAGCTTCGTGCTTTTTCGTTATGTCTACTTTTAATACTTCTTGGACCCAGGTTGTGAAGTATGGTAATGTTTGGTTTCCTATTGGGTAACTAGTAAAAAAAATCAAATGAATTATTTATTCTTTTTCAGTTAACACAATTTACTACGCAAACTTATTTTATCTCCAAGAGTGATATTTTTTCATCTTATTGCATTAAATAAAAGTAAAGAATAAAAGTTTCCTCTGAGGGTTTCCGCTTTCCAACTTTATAAAGTAAGATTCTATTCTTATCAGTATCAACAATCTTATCAAGAACACATACCATAAGTCTGATTATTACTCTAGCTGTTGTGTCTCGACAAATTTCTATACTTAGCAATATAACATTTACTATCACAACATTATTTTTGTTCATAATAATAAGCTTCCTACGTAGTAAAATATCAAGGAATTTTCTGGGGATTTCCAAATCTCAACCTCAATAACTACTAATCCTCAGCATTCTTCAAAACTAGCCTACCTTTATTACTATAAGCCCTTAATAGCTCGGACCCCAGCACGTTTTATTCTAAGTCCTTTATTACTTTATGCACAAATTTCTTCTAAGGTCATTTATATTGCTCTAAACTTACAATGACCGTCATTTATACCTGCGCTATATGGAAACAATATTCGACCCTTCAGGTCAAACGAAAATTAGAAAATTGGGTGTCTTCTAAAATCCCTACCTCTTTTCAAACTAACCAATCAACAGAATTAACTACGCCTACAAATACTATTAGCAAGCTTTCTGTACCCTACGATTCAAATTTTAGCTCAGTTGCTTTTCTGACACTACAAAGAAACATACTCGTCACCTCGATCTTTCACTGTGACCTCACTGTAATCCGAATTTGTATCCATCTTACAATTTAAAACAGTGTGTTTAAATATATGTGTTTTATAATCAATAAAAATCATTTATTGTTTAAACCCTGCATACTACTCACAAACATTTTTTGGTCCTTCGAGCCGGATATTTTATCGATCGACTAACACAAATAGTCGTACCGATTGAAATAGTGCGTCAGCAGTTTCAGTGAGTGCATAAAAACAGTGACAGTGAACATTTTCAAACCACAACAGTGGTCATAA